>OX384047.1:9609068-9834068 GCA_947534325.1 Agonum fuliginosum | reverse complement strand
AGATACTTTAAAACAAACGTATTGTTTGCAAATTACCTAATGGCTGGATACGAACAAGAACCCTAAAACCCGGAACCATTTAGGTTAATTAACCATGGTCGAGGTCTAGAGGTACCAGACCGGGCATGAACATTAAAACAGGTATGGACCTGTTTCGTATGTTCATGATTAGTGGACTAGCCCTTTTCGGGTATTATGTAATCCAATAAAGGTAAAATGAGCGGAAAGCTAGTTACGTAATATAAAAATAATTCCAGTGTTGAATGAAGGGGTAATTATAGCAAAAACAATTTATAAAACTGTGTTAAAAAATTAAATTAATATTAAAAAAAATTTACAACAATATATTATTAATAGTAAAAATTTAAAAATCAATTGATTGATCTAATTAATTGTGTTACATAACAGTACAGGTAAGATAGCCGGAGAGCTAACTAATTCAATTTAAAAAATTCTAATTTGAAATTGGGCCGCAATTTTGGCAAAAATAATCTACATAATAGTGTTAAACAATTAAAAGAATAGAATAAAAAATAACAACAATATATTTGCAATTGTATATAATTATAAATAAAAGATTTATATAAGTTTCTAGGAATTAAAGATATAAAAAGGCTTTTATACAAATTATGAATATAATTATAAATAATTTGATTACAGTCCTGTGCCATTGAGCATTGACAATGATACTACCTACTGCATTTGCAATTCAAGATCAAATGCATTATTTTAATACATTTTTCTTTCAATAATTATCTTACATTCTCTTAATTTTTTCATTTTTTGTACACAATTCTCTTTTCCATTATGCAGAATTACGAAGCAAAATTCAATAGAATTGTATATAACTTAGCAACAATTTATTTGACGTTTTCAAATGAAATATTCAATACTTTTTAAGATTTATTTCTACAACAATGACACCAAATAATTGCTATTGATACAGCACTGTTCATTTTATGTATATAAAGTAAAATCATTCTTATATTTTTTATGATGATGTTATTTTAATTTTATTTGATATACATGATATTGTTCTTGTACTACTGGGTATAGGAATATTAAAATATGTAGAAATTGTAATAAAATTTTTATTAGCTACAATGATAATTATTTTAAATTTGATTTTTTGTTAATTTATTAGTTGAATAAATAAATGTATGGCATTTTTAATACACATGTTTGATAATTTTTACTTCCTTGTACGGAGTAATAAGGCAGTATTGTAATCGCGAAAAATTTCGGTTTTCAGATTTTGATGAAAATATCCGTTTTGACCTTTTCTGAATCCATTATGACTAGTTTCGTCGTGACGTCTGTATGTATGTATGTCGCATAACTCAAATTCGGTTAGACGTAGAAAGTTGAAATTTTGTATTTAGGACTGTTATAGCATCTAGTTGTGCACCTCCTATTTTTGGTTTCAATCTACAAACCGGAAGTAGTAAATTTAAAAAAAATTTCGATAAATATTTAATTTAAGACAATTTTTTTTATTTTAAATGAAAAATTATGTGATTATTACCTACAATCGGTATTTTATAAATATTTTTGTATCTGGTATCATTTAATAATTAAAGTATATATTTATAATGTAGTATTTCGGTATCTTGTAGTCCATGATCGATTAACATTTGTTACTACGTAAAATTTAAATGTAAATGTAATAGTAAAATATGCTTTATATCTTCTTCTGCAGTTTAAATAAAATGACTAAAATATATTTGTGAGTATACTAGTATAATAAGTTAAAATAATTGTTTATATTATTCTACATTTTAGTTATTAAGAAAAGTATGAACAAACAAGGCGTACAAGGAAGTCATGTGGTGTCCACGTCAGATTTTTTTATATTCCACAGTTCTGAACCATTAGCGAACTTGCAGATACCTGTTG
This sequence comes from Agonum fuliginosum, assembly GCA_947534325.1. Lineage (NCBI taxonomy): Eukaryota > Metazoa > Arthropoda > Insecta > Coleoptera > Carabidae > Agonum > Agonum fuliginosum. Next base: position 9,832,172 of record OX384047.1, on the reverse strand, counting down.
TTGGTTTGAGTCTGTGCTTATTTACAGATACCAACACGTTTGAACCTGTTTTTTATAGCTACTATTCATTAGATGGCAGAATTTAGTATTATTACAGGAAAATGTATAGTTTTTTTATTCAAAATAGTTTTTTGTGTATAATGAATAAATAAAAATACAAGTTTTTATTGATTCAGATTAGATTTGAGAGAAAAAAGCAGTATAAATTTTTATGTTATAATTTGTTCAATAATTATAGGTAAACTAGATTAAAAAATTTACTAAAAAATTTAATTATGCAATTTTTATGGGTCTAATGTGCAAACCAAATTAATATTAAACGTAATGCGTTAAAAACAAATCAATAATTTAAATAAAACCTGTCAAAAACAGGTCCTCCTTAACAGAGTTAGGTTGAAAAAATCAATTATCATAAAATTCTAATTATTTTTGTATTTTGAACGCATAAAAAATATCAAACTAAAAAGTTGTCCCCCACTTTTGAAGGAGATATTAACTTTTAGTTACTTAAAATAAGCCAGTCGAATTTCAACAGTTGAATAAGAAACAAGTCAGTGTTGATGCCATCGACGTGCTTTTCACTTGTTATGTAAATATTTCGAAATTGCACTGTGGCAGGCTACTTAACTCATATTGGATAACCGACTATTCGAATAGGTAATATTTTATTGCACTATCATAGATAATATTATCATATTTATGTTGTTTTATTTTAACAAGTTATAGTTATAGTTATGTTATTTTACTCGATTAGGGTGTGGCAGCCTCACATAAAAGTTATTCTGATTGAAACCTGAAAAGGTTTAAAAATTGGTTTATATTTGAAGGTCTTTTGCAGTAAGTCTTTTGCAGTAAAAAATGGTGGCATTGAGATGATTAAGGCGGTACACTTGTTGACTGCAATATTGCTGCAATAGAATCAGAATTTACGATTATGGCTATATTGCTCAAAATAAAATTCTGAAATTTACCATGAGTAATTACGAAACATTATTTGTCCGAAAAATTTGTTGCGACAACAATTAGAGAAAATAAGAATTTGCTTTTTAATATTTCAAATCATGGCTTTATTAATGCATCTTAATTAGTTTTGTTTGAAATAATCGATTCCTTGCATTGATCGTAAAAGTGGTATGGAAAGTTTTTTGTCAAAAAAATTACACAACTAGTTAAAAAAATTGTGAAAGACTGTTTTTATTAATTTATTACCACAAAACTATTAAGTATTTTAAAAATATAGCTTCATAGCACCCTAGAGTCATCTTTTAACTAACCATATATAAAATATGAACAGTCTAGGTGTTATAGCAGGGACACAATTTGAAATATAGCGAGGTCACTTTTACACTATATTTTTGTCACAAGTGTACCGCCTTAAGGACGACTGGATTTTGAAACCTGTGGTCTGCCCCACCTAAATGCACACATTTCACACATTTGAGTTGATATTACAAAATATTTTATATTTCATTACACAATAGTTTTTATTATCAAAACTTCTAGAATTATGGAATTGTGAGAAAATATTGCGTGAGTATACAATTGCGTCTAATTAATATTGAGGTAATTAAGTATAATAGTAAAAGTATTAATTTCTAATATGACCTATATGAATCTGTGCGGCATGACCACCCAAGTAAATATTAATTATTTAATAGGTAAAAGTTGCATTATATAATAATTATATATTGTTCATAATTGCTAATAAAATTTAACTACATAATACCGCGGATATGACGAAAAATATGTTTTTGTATTGAATATTTTAATGTCAAATTTATGCAAATAAAAAAATGTTATTAAAACACAAATAGTCCAGTCGGCAGAACGAAAAAAAGGCGTCTACCTGGAAAGTATTCCAAACTTAATGAAATTTTGACACGTCATTTAGGGGTACTCTGGGATGTCGAATCTGAGTTTTCGACCTCGATGGCCCTGTGCTAACTTGGGGAGGGGGTAAAAACCACGATTTTTATTACCTTTTTTCGGGTTTTCGCCTATAACACAAAAACTATGGGCCCTACGAACTTTTTGTTTTTATTTTTGGAAAGAACATTAAATTTCCTTCAAATTCCATTGGTCAAACGAATTTGACCCAATAGGTACCGAGAAACAGGCGTTCAAAATTAGGAAATGTTTCTCAAAATGACATTTTCAGCCACATTGACATTTAGCAGGATATTACAAGTTTTTGGCTCATAACTTTAGTTAAAATAAACTTATCGACTTCCGGTTTCTTTTATTAAATTTTACGAACATTTCTCTATAGAATATGTTATTTTAAATTTTTTTGAGTACTTTTCAAATATTTTGTTTTTATTGTGTTTAATGAGTTGTAACTTCTGAACGGATAAAGTTATCGACTTCCGGTTTCTAACATTAAATTCTACAAACATTTCTACATAAGGCACATTATTTTTAAAACGTTTTAGGGTGTTAATGGAGCCAAAATATCAAATGGTTTTCCGAATGAAAATTTTTAAATTTTTAATATTTATTGTATTTAATGAGCTGTAACTTCTAAACGGATAATAATATCGACTTCCGGTTGCTATTATTAAATTTTACGAACATTTTTCCATAAGACACATTATTTTAAAGACGTTTTAGGGTGTTCATTAAGCCAAAATATCAAATGTTTTTCCGATAGAAAGTCAAGAAATTTTTAAATTTCTAATATTTATTGTGTTTAATGAGCTATAACTTTTGAACGGATGAACTTATCGACTTCCGGTTTCTTTTATTAAATTTTACGAACATTTCTCTATAAAATACATTATTTTAGAAACTTTTTAGGGTGTTCATTACGCCAAAATATCAAATGTTTTTATAATAAATACGAAAAATTTTAATACTTCTCAATTTTCTCTCGAAAAAAATTGATATTTTGGTTTAATAATTTATGTTGAAAAACTAAAGTTATGAGCCAAAAATTTGCAATATTCTGCTAAATGTCAATGTGTGGCTGAAAATGTCATTTTGAGAAACATTTCCTAATTTTGAACGCCTGTCTCTCGGTACCTATTGAATCAAATTCGTTTGACCAATGGAATTTGAAGGAAATTTAATGTTCTTTCCAAAAATGAAAACAAAAAGTTCGTAGGGTCCATAGTTTTTGAGTTATAGGCGAAAAACCGAAAAAAGGTAATAAAAATCGTGGTTTTTACCCCCTCCCCAAGTTAGCACAGGGCCCTCGAGGTCGAAAACTCAGATTCGACATCCCAGAGTACCCCTAAATGTCGTGTCAAAATTTCATTAAGTTCGGAATACTTTCCAGGTAGACGCCTTTTTTTCGTTCTGCCGACTGGACTATTTATGCAAATAAAAAAAATGTTATTAAAACACAAACGACTTGAAATTATACTAAATTGCTTGTCAGTTGCTATAGATACCTACCAACATGCAACATTTTTGATTACACAAAATTGTTATCTTTGTTTTCAATGTCAAATTGTAGTATATAAATAAAAAAATCCATTGTGGTAAGTACATTATGCATATTGTTTAGCTTTTAAGGTATTGTGATTAATAAATGAAGTACTTATTATTGATTATATGGCACGGTTGGTTGCTGTAGACAAGACACATAATATTAGAAAGTGTTTTTGTTACTGAACGCAGAGACAGTGGAAGTAGAATTATCAGTTTTACTTACAATGTGTGTATAAATATTGTGAGGAATATATTCGTGCAGTTATCAGCCATCAGTCTGGTCATACTTGTGCAGTTATACAACTTGGGTGTGGCAGCCTCACATTGTGAGTCATCGGTAAGATATTCGTGCATATGTTTGAATGGATTTTATCAAAATTCGCAATTTTTACCTCTCGCCTAGAGAGGTATAGGGATCGTGAAAAAATTCGATGTCGAGATTTTTGTCAATAAGCACGTTTTAGCACCTTTAGAACCTATTTTGACTATTTTCACGATGATGTCTGTGTGTCTGTGTGTGTCTGTGTGTGTGTGTGTGTGTGTGTGTGTGTGTGTGTGTGTGTGTGTGTGTGTGTGTGTGTGTGTGTGTGTGTGTGTGTGTGTGTGTGTGTGTGTGTGTGTGTGTGTGTGTGTGTGTGTGTGTGTGTGTGTGTGTGTGTGTGTGTGTGTGTGTGTGTGTGTGTGTGTGTGTGTGTGTGTGTGTGTGTGTGTGTGTGTGTGTGTGTGTGTGTGTGTGTGTGTGTGTGTGTGTGTGTGTGTGTGTGTGTGTGTGTGTGTGTGTGTGTGTGTGTGTGTGTGTGTGTGTGTGTGTGTGTGTGTGTGTGTGTGTGTGTGTGTGTGTGTGTGTGTGTGTGTGTGTGTGTGTGTGTGTGTGTGTGTGTGTGTGTGTGTGTGTGTGTGTGTGTGTGTGTGTGTGTGTGTGTGTGTGTGTGTGTGTGTGTGTGTGTGTGTGTGTGTGTGTGTGTGTGTGTGTGTGTGTGTGTGTGTGTGTGTGTGTGTGTGTGTGTGTGTGTGTGTGTGTGTATGTATGGAAGTCTGTATGTGCGCCTACTATAGTCTTTCGTTCTGATTCATTATCTCAAATTCTACTGAACATAAAATTCTAATATTTTGCAATATACATTTATATTTGTTAATGAAGAGCTGATAAGATTTTGGTAAAAATCTGCCAACCGGAAATGGTATTTTCTTGAAGCATTTTAACATTTTTTGCAAAAAATATAGGAAATACTGCGATAGTTACAATTTGTCACTCGACATTTGAAAGAACAAATTATCTTTTACAATATTTATTTAAAATCGTTTCTATATCTCTTACCAATAAAGGAAAATTTATTTTCAAAAATTTATAATTTAACCTACCACGATTTGTAAATCATAATATAGGAAAAAAATTTAAAAACAAAAATGAAATGTCAATGTGATAGATGAACAGACGTTTCTAAAAATTTTGTGACACCATTTTTAAATATAAATATATTAGGTATTAAAAGTAGCCTAACCAAATCCAAATTCACATATTACAGTGTCAAGGCGGGAGGTCATGTGCTGACCACAACAGATTTTTTAAAATCAAACTATTATTTTTGTACAAAAATTTAATTATTTAAATAGATATGTACATTACAATAAAAATATTGAGCATTAAATAACTATAAAATAATAAATAATTTAAAATTTGTGCTAAAACAGGGTAAGTGGGATTTAAGAAGGGTAAAAGATATTTTTATTTAGTTTACTTTAAGGCGCTACACTTGTGTCAAAAATATAGAGAAAAAGGGAGCTTGCTATATTACAAACTGAGCTCTTGTTAGTACACCTACACTGTTCATATTTTATATATAGATAGTTAAAAGATGACTCTAGAGTACTAAAAAATTATATTTTTGAAATACTTAATGGTATTTTAGTAATAAATTAGTAAAAATAGTCAATTTGGCCGATTTTTTACTATTTTTTTTCTCAGATGTGTAAAAAATATTTTCTTAGCACTCTCACGAACAATGCAAGGAATCGACTATTTAAAACAAAATTAATAAATATGCAATAATAAGGCCGTAGTTTGTAATATTAAAATGCATAATTTAATTCTTATTTTCTCTAATTGTTGTCGCAACAATTGTATGAATTTTTCGATCAAATAATGCTTCGTAATTACTTATGGTAAATTTCAGATTTTTATTTTGAGCAATATAGCCAGAATCGTGAATTTTTATTCTATTGCAGCAATATTGCTTTCAACAAGTGTAGAGCCTTAAGGGGCTATACTTCTTGAGTGCAATAAGAATCAGAATTCATGATTCTGGCTATATTGCTCAAAATAAGAATCTGAAATTTTACATTAGTAACGACAAAGCATTGTTGAATTGAAAAATTCAAACTATATATTGTTCCGACAACAATTAGAGATAAAAAGAAATTAAACACTAGAATTTCGTGAGGATCTCATGAATAAACTATAAAAGTTATCATTGAGTTTAAAGACAAAATGAGTAGAACATAGATGTAAAAAGGGCGGAAAAACAATAAAACTATAATTTTATCAACAGAATTGTCATAAATTATATCTAAACTTGTACAATTTAGGCCGAATTTCGCATAATTATTAAAGCCAAACTAATTACATTAATTAAAGATTTTGAAGATTCCGCACTTTTAGTATTCTTCCTTAAACTATATACAAAAATGCAACATCATACGTATAACAGTATTAGATTGAGATCCTCACAAAAATTACTCGTTTTTCAATGCGTATTATTGCCACGCAATAGGCTCTTAAGAGGTCCGTCTACTACCTAAAGTTCAGCATAAAATGTACTAACGTACCGAGTGTTTTGTGGCTAGTACAAGAATGCTAAAATTTTATTTCAACAAGAATTATATACTTAAAGGATTCATTAACAGTTGTTCCTTTTTAAAATTTTGTTAAACAATAATTGTACATTATACAGTTAAATTTTCTGATAGAAATTGATTTTTAAAATTTTAAAAAAGCACATCTGTAGATCCATTCTTTATTAAATAAAAACGTTACCTTGAAGTCAATAATAAACTAACAGTTTAATCGCAACGAACACTTTTGCAGTATTTTTCAACTTCAAAATGACATTGCATTGCTACGATGCGGTAAAGTACGAGTTTCGGGCCGGTTTCAGGCAACCATAGAGTATAATAGAAAAAAATCTGCTGTGGCCAGTACACGACCTCTCGCTTAATTCTGCTTATTCTACTAATCTAATAAATAGTTTTACTTACATTTTAATAGTTTCATGATCATGTAATATGTAAACGATAATGTATACCAAGATGCAAGCAAAAAATGTCAACTGTACTGTCACTGTCATAATAATTCAAAATGTAGAAACAAATTTCATATGTTCATGGACAACAAGATACTAGAATTTCAAAAAAGTAGAATATTAGTTGCACTTTATTTTATTGTTAAATACTACCATATTCAGCAAATTGTATTTAAAATTATCTGTACCCATAGATAACTATATTATCTTTTATTTTTAATTGCAAAAATTGTCATAAATAAATAATGTACCAATATATTTAAGGAAAACTATATCAAGCTTCAAAAGGTACTACTTCCGGTTTGCGGATTTCTACCAAAATCTTATCCGGTGTTAAGATCCTTATTAAAATCTTAAATATGAAATTTGGTTATTATAGGTTTAATACCTTTTAAGTTATCGTGGACGAAAAATCGTCACATACGTCCATACATACACACGCACACACACACACACAGACATCATCGTGAAAATATTAAATTCGTATTCTAGAGACCCTGAAACGTGCTTATATACCAAAAACTCATACTCGAAAATTTTGACCCATTACAATACCTCTCTTATAGAATATGAGGCGAGAGGTAAAAATAAATCAAGAATATTATAGAAATTCGGAAGAAATGTACATTTTTTAATATTTTATTGCACAGAAAATAGTTTTAAAACACACTATAAATAAAATTCTTTATTTTAAATAGATATATTTATTTAATGCTCAATATTTTTTATTTTAATTCTCAAAGTATGCCTCCTTAAGGAGGTTCCCTAGACATTTAAAAAAAATTTCTAATGCAACCAAACTTTGAATTTATGTTGTCTGTGTCATAAAAATGATACCTGAATTTTTTGGAAATTTTTTACCACGTAGTTTGAACGAAATTAATTGTTAAATTTTAATATTTTACATGGGCTCTTATGGCTTTCCATTAATAGATTAAATAAAAAGATGTTAGAAATGTTCTATTTACTTAATTTTTGGTATATAAACGTATGCAAGCTCGAACATCAATTTCCCAAAATTTGAAGAAGGTTGGCCACATAGTTGTAACAATATTGTCGATTGAAAAAAAACCTTCAAGCATTTTTGATTAGTAAATTAGATATTATTGTAAAAATATATCACCGCAACTGAACGAATTGTAATATCAACTAACACCCGTTGACCGAATTTTGTTTTACATTAATAAAAATATTTTTACTAATTAAATGCTGATATCTGAGTACGCCACTGCATGTGTAGGGAACCTCCTTAATTGCACAATTAATTAAAATTTAATTTTGTTTCATTTGTTCAAACTGTCCTTAAATTTACGAATTAAAAAAATCTTTTTGTGCCCTGACCAGTAAGTACTATTTAAGCCATTAAAATATATGCAATATGTACCGTGTGTGCGGTTACCAGCCGCCACCGCACTCAAGGTTGATAGTGGAGAGCAGGCCATAAAGAATATTATTATATTTTTTAATTTTGTTCCATCTGTCAAAACTGTTCTTTACGAATTAAAAAAATCTTTTTGTTCCCTGACCAGTAAGTACTATTTAAGCCATTAAAATATATGCAATATGTACCGTGTGTGCGGTTACCAGCCGCCACCGTACTCAAGGTTGATAGTGGAGAGCAGGCCATAAAGAATATTATTATATTTTTTAATTTTGTTCCATCTGTCAAAACTGTTCTTTACGAATTAAAAAAATCTTTTTGTGCCCTGACCAGTAAGTACTATTTAGGCCATTAAAATATATGCAATATGTACCGTGTGTGCGGTTATTAGTCGTCACCGCACTCAAGGTTGATAGTGGAGAGCAGGCCATAAAGAATATTATTATATTTTTTAATTTTGTTCCATCTGTCAAAACTGTTCTTTACGAAATAAAAAAATCTTTTTGTGCCCTGACCAGTAAGTACTATTTAGGCCATTAAAATATATGCAATATGTACCGTGTGTGCGGTTACCAGCCGCCACCGCACTCAAGGTTGATAGTGGAGAGCAGGCCATAAAGAATATTATTATATTTTTAAATTTTGTTCCATCTGTCAAAACTGTTCTTTACGAATTAAAAAAATCTTTTTGTTCCCTGACCAGTAAGTACTATTTAAGCCATTAAAATATATGCAATATGTACCGTGTGTGCGGTTACCAGCCGCCACCGCACTCAAGGTTGATAGTGGAGAGCAGGCCATAAAGAATATTATTATATTTTTTAATTTTGTTCCATCTGTCAAAACTGTTCTTTACGAAATAAAAAAATATTTTTGTGCCCTGACCAGTAAGTACTATTTAGGCCATTAAAATATATGCAATATGTACCGTGTGTGCGGTTATTAGTCGTCACCGCACTCAAGGTTGATAGTGGAGAGAAGGCCATAAAGAATATTATTATATTTTTTAATTTTGTTCCATCTGTCAAAACTGTTCTTTACGAAATAAAAAAATATTTTTGTGCCCTGACCAGTAAGTACTATTTAGGCCATTAAAATATATGCAATATGTACCGTGTGTGCGGTTATTAGCCGCCACCGCACTCAAGGTTGATAGTGGAGAGAAGGCCATACAGAATATTATAGTCAGATTGGAATGCGTACCTGGTTGGATTGAAATAAAAGTTTTTGCGCATTATGTTGCTAATCAGATTTTAGTTTCCTGAATACCAAGGTTCCCAATTGACCATAGAATAAATTATAAATGTTTTAGACAAAAAATGGATCCCAATGAGTCAAGTAACATTGACATCAGTGACGTTTTAAGTAAAAGAAGTATCTTAAAGAAGCAAAATTCTACAATTGATAGCCACAGAAGCCAAGCTGTTTGTGTTCGCAAGGCGCATAAGACTTATGGGAGTAAACAAAATTTAAACGTCATTTTAGATGGTCTAAATATGACTGTTGCTAGAAATACTATGTAGGTATATTTTATATATTTATTATAAGTAAATAAGTCGCTTTAATATTATGAAATGAACAAAATTTCGACATTTTCAAATTTTTTAAACCCTCATAAAAATTATACGCAACAAAATTTGTGCCCAAATTAATTTTGTATTCCTACCCAGAAAATTCATTTCTGCCCCAATATTTTGTCCATCTCTTCCAGTTTTCGATTTGTCGAAAAGAAGTCAAAAATTAATAATCGAAAAAAATTTTCGTCCACAGATTTGAATTCCTCTGGGTTGAATTAGTATATAAAAAAATTTTCAACTAATTCTAAATGCTGGTTTTAGGTCAAAAAATAGTAATTATGTTTCGTATCCATTTTTGAAACCACTTTATTAAAAATTGTACCGCTCAGGATTTTATTTTGAAACTATGGATTCCTGCATAATTTGACCCCAGGAATCCAATGGTGTAAAAATAAGTTTTCCATTTTGACCAATTTTTGAGCTAAAAAATATTTGTTGAAAAATATTGTTCCAAAAAAATTTTTGTCTTCAGATTTGAATTCCTCTGGGTCGAATTAGTATATAAAAAAAATTTCAGCTAATTCTAAATGCTGATTTAAGGTTAAAAAAATAGGAATTTATTTATTTCCTAATTTTTAGCTATTTTCGAAATCTCTTTGTAAAAGTTGTACCCGTTGATATTTTTTATTGAATCTATGGATTCCTACATAATTTTAACCGAGGTATCCAATGGTGTAAAAATAAATTTTCTATTTTGACCAGTTTTCGATTTAAAAAATTTATGTCAAAAAATATTGGTCAAAAAAAATTTTCGGCTTCAGATTTGAAATCCTCGGGATCGAATTAGTATATATCCAAATTTTCAGCCCAATCGGGGAGAAAAAGTTATTTTGGCCAAAATTTCGGTAAGGGGTAAACCCACGATTTTTGGCCATTTTAAAAAATCCTTCATAAAAATGTACCCTTCAGAATTTTTTAACGAAAATTTGTATCTATATGTAACTCGACGCGAGGAATCCAATGGTGACAAAATTATGGTCGTAGCTACTCCCGCCTTTTACCTACAAAAATTATCTCGAAAAGTATTGGTCGAAAACTTTTTTGAGTGGCACTATTGGATTCCTTGGGGTCGAAATAGGGTATAACCAAACTTTGGGCGAATCGAAAATTTTCGACATTTTCGACTTTATTAATTTTAAAAAAAATTTTATTACATTTGTTTGAGCTGGAGTTTTGAAATAAAAATTTGCATTTATATGTAGTTTAAACCGAGGAATCCAATGGTGCCATTAAACAAATTTTTCGGGCAATACTTTTTGAGATAATTTTTTCAGGTAAAAGGCGGGAGTAGCCACGACTTAAATTTTGGCACCATTGGATACCTTGCATCAAATTACATATAAATCCAAATTTTTGTTAAAAAATTCCAAGGGGTACAATATTTATATACCTTTTTGTAGTTTTAAACAACAATTTTATTTTTACAATTAAACCATTCGACCATTTTTCAGATATGGTTTACTGGGTGCAAGTGGTTGTGGTAAAACCACATTACTAAGTTGTATCGTCGGTCGAAAGCAACTAAATTCTGGGGAAATTTGGGTTTTGGGGGGCAGACCTGGTAGCAAAGCAAGTGGTATCCCTGGACCACGAATTGGATATATGCCACAGGTAAAAAAAAAATTCACCGTGTGTGCGGTTACCAGCCGCCTGTTAGTGGAGAGCACACCACAGGGGAGATTTTAAATCTGATTATGTTTTGTTACAGGAAATATCATTATATGGTGAATTTACCATACGGGAAACAGTTCTGTATTTTGGTTGGATATCCGGTATGACTACTAAAGAGGTAAACTTTTTTACAAAGGTTCAAATAATGAAAGAATCTTCAAAGAATCAATGTGTGAACAGGGCTTGACGTTGAGAAGATTCTGTAAAGGTGACACGAACACTTATATTTTTTTTCTTGCTTTTTAGGTTGACGATAGACTGGATTTTTTGACAACTTTTTTGCAACTGCCGTCTAAAAATGCTTTTGTACGTAATTTGAGTGGTGGTCAACAACGGAGAGTTAGCCTTTGTACGGCCTTGGTCCACAGTCCCGAATTGTTGATTTTAGATGAACCTACTGTTGGTGTCGATCCTATTTTAAGACACAGGTATAAATAATACTTGTTATTTATTTATTTATGCTGTAGAGAAAACTTTTTATTATAACTCTGCTTTACTATTATTAAATGAAAAATGTCGACATTTTCAAATTTTTAACAACAAAATTTTTGTGCAAAATTATGTATTCCTATACTAGGCCAAGCTATAGGGATTTAAATCAGCGTTCTCGTGACAAAAATACTAGTAGCAAACCAAGTGTGCGATGATATAAAATATTATAAGCAGATGTATATGTATGTGTTCTTCACTCGAGTTTCCGGTCCATTTGTTAGTTATTAACAATTTATTGCAAAAAAAAACGCGATTTTTGTCTATTTTTGCTTGTAACTTTGAAACTAATGGAGCAATCGGAATGCCCCAATGAAATGATTTGTAGAGAATTAAAATATCTACAAAATGAGAGGTCGAACGTCTCAATCGGATAATTAGGTCCTGAAAAATTTAGGAAAAACCGGAAAATTAGGCGTTTTTTCGAAAATTCATAGCTCCGTAATTTTTTGAGCTGGAGCGCTAAAATTTTGAGAGAAAGTAGGGATTATAATGTTCTTTATATGTGCCAAATGTAGGTGCTGTCGGAGTATTAGTTTTCGCGAAATCGCGATTCAAAGTTTGCTTTTTTCCGGCAGGCCTGTATGCGTTACCGTAAGTCCGATAATAATTTTCAAAAAAGTTTTGAAAAGTTGACATCGTGCACTACAAAACGTATATTTCAGTTTTTCGATCAGATGCCTGGAAGCATGCTAAAAACACTCGTAAAGTTCGCGAAAAACGGCCGAGCGCGCCTGTTACCATAGATACGCCGCTGCTCCTTCCCCACCACTCGACTGCGAGCGCGCGCAAAATTTTAGCGCTCCAGCTCAAAAAATTACGGAGCTATGAATTTTCGAAAAAACGCCTAATTTTCCGGTTTTTCCTAAATTTTTCAGGACCTAATTATCCGATTGAGACGTTCGACCTCTCATTTTGTAGATATTTTAATTCTCTACAAATCATTTCATTGGGGCATTCCGATTGCTCCATTAGTTTCAAAGTTACAAGCAAAAATAGACAAAAATCGCGTTTTTTTTTGCAATAAATTGTTAATAACTAACAAATGGACCGGAAACTCGAGTGAATAACACAATACCTATACATCTGCTTATTATCTTTTATATCACCGCACACTTAGTTTGCTACTAGTCTTTATGTCAAGCAAAAATGCTATACAGCTTGGCCTATACCGTGAGTTTATTTTAACGTGAAACATGGGATTTTTCATATCCAAGGTTACGAATTTGACAGCAATGTATTAGAGCGTTCTTTTTAAAATCGAACATAGGGAATCAATTTAATTGTATTATTCTTGACCAATATAACATATTTGGACAGCTGTAATAGTTCCAAGAGACGCTTTCAACATAAACTTTTAATTGTTTAAACTATACCTACATCGTATTTCCAGGTAGCATCAGTTTGACTCCAATTAACAAATTCAAATGTTGCTACTTGGAAATACGATATAGGTATAGTTTAAACAATTAAAAGTTTACGTTGAAAGCGTCTCTTGCAACTATTACAGCTGCCCAAATATGTTATATTAGTCAAGAATAATACAGTTAAATTGATTCCCTATGTTCGATTTTAAAAAGAACGCTCTAATACATTGCTGTCAAATTCGTAACCATGCATATGAAAAGTCCTATGTTTCATGTTAAAATAAACTCACGGTTTAATCCATTTCTGCCACAATATTTTGTCCATCTGTACCAGTTTTCGACTTGTCAAAAATAAGTCGAAAATTGATGGCCGAAAAAAACATTTTCAACATTTTTAATTTTTTAAATAATTCATTAAGTTTGTTTGGAAAGCAATTTTTAAATAAAATTTGCATTTATACGTATTTTAACTAAGGAATCTAATGGTGCCACTAAAAAAAAATTTCGGGAGCACACAATTTGGACAAATATAGTTTTGTCAAAACGTAGTTTGACCAAAAATAATGAAGCCAAACTGTATTTTAGTCAAACTGTAATTTGTTCAACTGGAATTTTGTCAAACCGTAAATATGCCAACCCGTAATTTGGCCAAACTGTATTCTAGACAAACTGTAATTTCACATTCCGTAATTTGACCAAACTGCAACTTCGACTAATATTATTTTGTCAAATAATTTTCAGTTAAACCGTAATTTAGCCAAAACGCAACTATACCTAACTGGAATAATTCAACACGGAATTTATCCAACACGTATTTTTGTCAAATCGCAGTTATGCATATCCGTAATCTTGCCAATCGTATTTTAGTCAAATCGTAATCTTCCCAACTCTATATAAAGACATACAGTTGGGCAGATTACGATTTGAGTAAAATGCGTTTGGCAAGATTACGGTTATGCATAACTGCGATTTGACAAAAATACGGTTTGAATAAATTCCGTTTTGGATTATTCCAGTTAGGTATAGTTGCGTTTTGGCTAAATTACGGTTGACCTGAAAATGATTTGACAATAAAATATTAGTCGAAGTTGCGGTTTGGTCAAAATACGGAATGTGAAATTACAGTTTGTCTAGAATACAGTTAACGGGTTGGCATATTTACTGTTTGACAAAATTCCAGTTGAACAAATTACAGTTTGACTAAAATACAGCTTGGCTTAATTATTTTTGGTCAAACTACGATTTGACAAAACTATATTTGACTAAATAAGCGGACGCCAAAATTTCGACCAACACTTCTCGAGATAATTTTTGCAGGTAGAAGGCGGGAGTAGCCACGACTTAAATTTTGTCACCATTCCTTGCATCAAATTACATATAAATCCAAATTTTCGTTAAAATATTATTGCTGGTACAATATTTATATCAGTTTTTCTGTAGAGAACTTCATTGAGACCAAAAGAACTATACTCTAGACCTTTATTATTTTACAACTCAAATAATACCCAATTTTTTTTAGTATCTGGCAACATCTGGTAGATATAACCAAAAACGGAAACACTACTATAATTCTTACAACTCATTATATAGATGAAATGAAAGATGCAGATTGTGTAAGTATTTTTTCGCAATTTTGGTGTGTGTCATCGACATTAACGCTAAATTACATTATACTTTTACTTCTTAAGAGTCTCGTCTCCGTAACAAAATATAGCGTGTTTAGAGGTGTAGCAGTTTCTGCTTTACTCATTGAATATTAAAAATCTGACGTGGCCATCACACAACCTTCCGCCATATCTAGACTTTAAGCAGAAATGTATACGTGCAATCTGGTGCCCATTTAAAATATACAAATAAAAATCTAAAATATTCAAACACAGAAATTAGTATCACCTGAATCAAAAGATTCAAACGAAAACTCTTCTGTGTTGAAGCCATCCTCCGTTCAGCTACTACATTATTTAATAGCTTACTTATGACTTATATAGCGCTAGTATGCCAACTTGTCACCCGCCTCATCTGTCAATATTTTTTATGCAGAAACAAAAACCAACCGAACATGGATTACAAGATTTCAGCGTTTTATTTGATGAATTTATTTTTACCTCTCGCCTCATATTCTATAAGAGAGGTATTGTAATGGGTCAAAATTTTCGAGTATGAGTTTTTGGTGGATAAGCACGTTTCAGGGTCTCTAGAATACGAATTTAATATTTTCACGATGATGTCTGTGTGTGTGTGTGTGTGTGCGTATGTATGTATGGATGTATGGACGTATGGACATATGGACGTATGGACGTATGTGACGATTTTTCGTCCACGATAACTTAAAATGTATCAAACCTTTAATAACCAAATTTCATATTTAAGATTTTAATAAGGATCTTAACACCGGATAAGATTTTAGTAGAAATCCGCAAACCGGAAGTAGTACTTTTTGGAACTTAATATAGTTTTTCTTAAATAAATTGGTACATTATTTATTTATGACAATTTTTGCAATTAAAAATAAAAGATAATATAATTATCTGTGGGTACAGTTAATTTTAAATACAATTTGCTGAATCTGGTAGTAATTAGCAATAAAATAAAGTGCAACTAAGTACCAATATCTTGTTGTCCATGATATGAAATTTGTTTTTACTCAAAATTTGAATTATAATGACAGTGACATTACAGTTGACATCTTTTGCTTGCATCTTGGTTTACATTATCGTTTACATATTACATGAACATGAAACTATTAAAATGTAAGTAAAACTATTTATTAGATTAGTAGAATAAGCAGAATTAGGCGAGAGGTCGTGTACTGGCCACAGCAGATTTTTTAAATTTTACTGCAGTTCTTAATGCTACCAGATAAAGACAATTTTTTTATAACGTAAATTGCAAATAACTTTTCCTCTTATTCTTATTACAAATAAATACTATATTTATCCAAATTTATAGAAATTTTTGACACTTAATCTTTTTAATCTTTAAAAAATATCACTTCCGGTGAAGATATTTGTACCAAAATCTAATGAGCTCTTCCTATTCGTATACAATTGTAAAATACCAAATATCAAAATTTTTGAGTAATTCGTATTTGAGTTATGCGACATCCGGCATCGGCCCGGACCACACACATACACACACACACGCACACACACACACATACATACAGACATCATCGTGAAACTATCAAAAATGAGTTGTAAGGACCCTAATTCGTGCTCATCCACTAAAAACTCACTACCCGATTTTTTGCATGATTCCAATACCTTCCTTTACAGGTAAGCGGAAGGTAAAAAGTGGTCTTAAACGGAGACAATAAAGTTTGTAGAACTATATCGTGATCATGAGTGTTTGTGGGATGTCAATAAATTTTGTCATCTTTACTTTATTTCGTTTAATAATAGATTTTGTCCGAGATGATATACAACCACGAAAATAATTCATTTTGTCACCTACAGAACAACTTGTACTGGTACTAGTCGTCTAAATTGTATTTCTGGTGTAAACACCTACTAGCCTAGCGCTTAGTTGAGTGTACTAGTATAGCCCGCTACGATTCCATGAAAGAACAGAACAATGAAAAAACAGAACACGAAAAAACAGAACATGAAAAAACAGAACATGAAAAAACAGAACATGAAAAAACAGAACATGAAAAAACAGAACATGAAAAAACAGAACATGAAAAAACAGAACAGTGAAAAAACAGAACAATGACAAAACAGAACAATGAAAAAACAGAACACTGAAAAAACAGAACATTGATAACACAGAACATGAAAAAACAGAACACATAAACTAATCTATGCTAACAAAAACCTTGTTGAGTCCAACAGAACTCCGTTTTTTTGACATAAACTAATCTATGCTAACAAAACCCTAATTGAGTCCAACAGAATTCCGTTTTTTTAAATAAACTAATCAATACTAACAAAACCCGAATTGAGTCCAACAGAACTCCGTTTTTTTTAAAAATAAACTATTCAATACTAACAAAACCTTAATTGAGTCCAACAGAACTCCGTTTTTTTGACATAAACTAATCAAAGCTAACAAAACCCTAATTGAGTCCAACAGAATTCCGTTTTTTTAAATAAACTAATCAATACTAACAAAACCCTAATTGAGTCCAACAGAACTCCGTTTTTAAAAAAATAAACTAATCAATACTAACAAAACCCTAATTGAGTCCAACAGAACTCCGTTTTTTTGACATAAACTAATCAAAGCTAACAAAACCCTAATTGAGTCCAACAGAACTCCGTTTTTTTGACATAAACTAATCAAAGCTAACAAAACCCTAATTGAGTCCAACAGAACTCCGTTTTTTTGACATAAACTAATCAAAGCTAACAAATCCCTTCTTGAGTTCTGTTTTGTCATTGTTATTTTTTTTTCATATTCTGTTTTTTCATGTTCTGTTTTATCAATGTTCTGTTTTTTCACTGTTCTCTTTTTTCATTGTTCTCTTTTTTCATTGTTCTGTTTTTTCAGTGTTCTGTTTTTTCATTGTTCTCTTTTTTCATTGTTCTGTTTTTTCACTGTTCTGTTTTTTCATGTTTTTTTTTTCATGTTCTGTTTTTTCATGTTCTGTTTTTTCATGTTCTGTTTTTTCATTGTTCTGTTTTGTCCGGACACCCCCGCTACTTGTACCAGTAACTGTTTCAGTTATTCCTCCAATGTAAACGCGCCTTTAGACACTCCCTGATCGAAGATCTATTTTTTTGTAACTCCAGATTGGCCTTATGCGCGGTGGGTATTTCTTGGCAGAAGATTCTCCCGCTAATTTAATGGCTCAGCTCGAAACAGACAATCTAGAAGAGGTATACTTGAAGCTAAGTGTCATGCAGAATAAAAACCGCTGTCCAAGACGATCCTCCATATCAGAACAAGTTGTCAAATCAGTGACTTTACCTGACCTTCCCCAAGGAATTGTCAACGAAGGGCTGACGCTAGACGAAGCCCCGTCTGGGGAAATCACAGGGGAATTTGGCGACAATTTATCCATGACCAGCAACACTGGCCGACGAATGTCCCTAATAGCTGAAGATAAACAAATGGCTTTGCCTCCAGAAGATCTAAAACCGATGACTTGTTGTGACTACATCAGAGTTTTGAATGGAAAACATTTGGGCGCGTTGCTATGGAAACACTTTTTGTGGATGTGGCGAAACAAAGCGTAAGTTGTAATGGATGTAACCGGTAACTTATTCTGTATTCCGAGTTTCCCCCAAAAAATTGTATTTTTAAGTCAATTACATTTATATTATAGGTTTATTAACTATATTCAAAGGCGCATTAAACTACATAAATTATTAATTCGTCGAAAGCGACATCAACTACCTTATTTTAAATTGAACACCCCGTATATTTTTTAAGATTTTGATACTATGGATTCCTACATAATTTGACCCGAGGAATCCAATGGTCTAAAAATAAATTTTCCATTTCGACCAGTTTTCGACCAATTATGTCGAAAACTATTGGTCAAAAAAAAATTTCGACTGCATATTTGAATTCCTCGGGGTCGAATTAGTATACAAAGAAATTTTTAGCTAATTCTAAATGCTGGTTTAAGGTTTAAAAAATATCAAATTATTTATTTCTTAATTTTTATCCATTTTCGAAATCCCTTTGTAAAAGTTGTACCTGTTGATATTTTTTATTGAAACTATGGATTCTTACATAATTTGACCCGAGGAATCCAATGGTGTAAAAATGAATTTTTCTTTTCGACCAGTTTTCGACCAAAAAAAATTATGTCGAAAACTATTGGTCGAAAAAAATTTTGACTACAGATTTGAAATCCTCAGAGTCGAATTAGTATATAACCAAATTTGCAGCTCAATCGGAGAGAAGAAGTTATTTTGGCCAAAATTTCGGCAAGGGGTGGACCCTCGGTTTTTGGCCATTTTCAAAAACCCTTCATAAAAACTGTACCCGTTGGAATTTTTTCGCGAAAATTTGTATCTATATGTAATTCAACGCAAGGAATCCGATGGTGATGAAATTAAAGTCGTGGCTACTCCCGTCTTTTACCTACAAAAATTATCTCGAAAAGTATTGGTCGAATTTTTTTTTGAATGCCATCGTTGGATTCCTCGGGGCCAAAATAGGGAATAACCAAATTTTGAGCAAATCGAAAATTTTCGACTTTATTAATTTTTAAAAATGTTTTATTTAATTTATTTGAGCTGGAATTTTGAAATAAAAATTTGCATTTATATGTAGTTTAAACCGAGGAATCCAATGGTGCCACTAAAAATTTTTTTCGACCAACACTTTTTGAGATAATTTTTGCAGGTCAAAGGCGGGAGTAGCCATGACTTAAATTTTGCCACCATTGGATTCCTTGCGTCAAACTACATATAGATCCAAATTTTCGTTAAATTATTCCAAGTGGTACAATATTTAGGGAATGCTTTCAACAGCAGAATATTCATAATCCGAATCATGTTACAGGCGAATATTCATTTTCAGAATATTCATATTCCGAAAGTTTTAGGTTTGCACAGAATTATTCAAATTCCGAAACATGTTAAAGCCGAATATTCATTTTCAGAATATTCATAAACCGAAAAATTGAAGTCTGACCAGAATTATTGAAATTCCGAAACATGTTACAGCGGAATATTCATTTTCAGAATATTCAAATTCCGAAATATTAAAATTCCGAAAGATACTGCAACCGAATATTAATTTTCAAAATATTCATATTCCGAAAGTTTTAGGTTTGCACGGAATTATTCAAATTCCGAAACATGTTGAAACCGAATATTCATTTTCAGAATGTACATATTCCGAAAGTTTTTGGCTGAAACGTAATTCGGCATTTGAATAAATTTTTACAAAACTAAAACTTTCGGAATATGTACATTCTGAAAATGAATATTCGGTTTCAACATGTTTCGGAATTTGAATAATTCCATGCAAACCTAAAACTTTCGGAATATGAATATTTTGAAAATTAATATTCGGCTGCAATTTGTTTCGGAATTTTAATATTTCGGAATTTGAATATTCTGAAAATGAATATTCGCCTGGAACATATTTCGGAATTTTAATAATTCTGGCCAGACCTAAAATTTTCGGATTATGAATATTCTGAAAATGATGATTCGGCTGTGACATACTTCGGAATTTAAATAATTCTGTGCAAATCTAAAACATTCGGAATTTGAATATTCTGAAAATGCATATTCGGCTGTAATATGATTCGGAATTAGAATATTCTGCTGTTGACACGGCACCCCAATATTTATATTACCTTTTCCAAGAAACTATTTTTCCAGGATTAAAAATCTTCAAAGAATTCTGTGCGAGCTAATCTTGTATCATTATAATTTCTATTTTAGATCAATAGCTTTCATGATACTTCTGCCTTTATTCCAAATATCCGTTTACACTTTTGCAATTGGTGGCGACCCAAAAGAAATAATACTAGCAGTTTCTAATCATGAATTAAAAGATTGGCATATGGAGTGTCCTTTCCAGAGGGGTTGCAATGCGACTTATCTAAGCTGTCGATATTTAAAACACTTGCAAGACCGCAATTTGATATTGGTTAGTAATTTTGCATATAGTCCGGGAGCTGGCGTCAAATTTGACCGGACCATTTCAACAAAGCTGATTTTTATAATATAATTAGTTCTATAATAACTAATTAAGAATTGCAGGGTTAGCTGGTCCGAAAGCGGGGCTCAAGATTTTAAGAGGCTGCGGAACTTGCAAAAAATATTTTTAAGTGAAGCAGCAAAGCAAAAGTTTTGTATAATGATAATTTACCAATTATATTTAACAAAAAAATCTGACGTGGACACCACATGACTTCCTTGTACGCCTTGTTTGTTCATACTTTTCTTAATAACTAAAATGTAGAATAATATAAAAAATTCTTTTAACTTATTATACTAGTATACTCACAAATATATTTTAGTCATTTTATTTAAACTGCAGAAGAAAATATAAAGCATATTTTACTATTGTCACTGTCATGTCATAATCATTTAAATTTTACATAGTAACAAATGTTAATCGATCATGGACTACAAGATACCGAAATACTAAATTAAAAATATATACTTTAATTATTCTTAAATGATACCAGATACAAAAATATTTATAAAATACCGATTGTAGGTAATAATCACATAATCTTTCATTTAAAATAAAAAAATTTGTCATAAATTAAATATTTATCGAAATTTTTTTTAAATTTACTACTTCCGGTTTGTAGATTGAAACCAAAAATAGGAGGTGCACAACTAGATGCTATAATAGTCCTAAATACAAAATTTCAACTTTCTACGTCTAACCGAATTTGAGTTATGCGACACACATACGTACGCCCGTATATACGTACGTACGTACGTACGTACAGACGTCACGACGAAACTAGTCATAATGGATTCAGAAAAGGTCAAAACGGATATTTCCATCAAAATCTGAGAACCGAAATTTTTCGCGATTACAATACTTCCGTGTACAAGGAAGTAAAAATATGTTAGCTGGACAGGGCAGGTGGAAAACCTTGTTAGCTGTGCAGGTGAACATTGACAGTGACAGTGTCAAAATAGTGACACATCGTTTATAGCTTCTTCTACTGGGGTGCGTTCCAAAACCTTACCATGGAGCACAGAGTAAAGTATTGGAGTAAGAGTAGGTTACTCCAGGGTTTTGTGGGGTTTCGGAACGACGTAGAGTAGGAAATATTTTATGGTGATATAACCTATAACCACATTTATTTGATATACAAAATTGATCTTGCATCATGGATAATAGAAGGGTGTTAAGTGTTATAATTGCGAATATTTATGAATATTCGCGCCAATTTATAAATGTAGTCCTGGTAAGGTTTTCTAATATATTTATGAATATATCTTTATTTTCCAAAATCAACATATTATCTTCTTTTAGAATACAAATTACTTTATAATCGTTTGCGTCAATTTGTGTGGCTGATTCCAATTCGTTGTCCATTATAAATGAATAATAATAAGATATTATGGAACAGACAATTTAGGTTAGCACTATTTGGCGCCAAAGTCACCAGAGTACGTTTGTACCCTCCTATTTTACAGGGTACGAAGAGTATGCTCTTCGAGTAAACTCGAACAGTTTTGGAACATTTCAGAGTTTCCACTGGAGATATACTCAAACCTTTTGGAACGACTTTGAGCATGCTCTATACTCTGGAGTATGGTTTTGGAACGCACAAGGTTTTCCACTTGCCCTGTCCAGCTAACATATTTTTTTGTTAAATATAATTGGTAAAGTATCATTATACAAAATTTTAGCTTTGCTGGTTTCACTTGAAAATCTGATATTTTTTGAAAGTTTCGCACTGCAGGCCACACGGTCGTGCCAGCTAACACTGCAATTCTTAATTAGTTATTATAGAACTAATTATATTACAAAAATCAGCTTTGCTGCAATCACCCATGAAAATTTGACGCTAGCTCTTGGACTAATACCATAGGTGCGTGGTTCTCTAATGAAAAGATTTGTAGAAAAACGTGGAAACTGAGGCAGATGCAATAGAACAAGTTAATAAGGGGAAGGCATATGCTGGACTAGTGTTTGCTTCGAATTATTCCCAAGCTTTGATGAATCGTATTGATGAAGGCAGGGATGTTACCGATTGGGATTTGGATAACTCCGTTGTGTCCATTTTTCTAGATAAATCAAGTAAGTGTTTAAATACAGGTGTTCAAAGGATCAAAAATCTGCTGTGTCCGCCACAGTACTTCCCCGATTATAAGTTTTAATAACTTACTTTCGTAACGCCGTTAATTTTATGCTTTATTCTGCAAAATTTAAATAAATTTATCATTTTTCCCCAAACTATTTAAGTTGATACCAACTTCGGCATAATTTAAATACCATAAAAAATCTGATACTTATTCACTAAAAACTCACACTCGAAAATTTTAACCCGTCATAATATCTTATAGCCTTATAGAATATAATGCGGAAAGTAAAAACAACTGATCATTGTTTAAATGTTGTTATTGATTCTTCGACTAATATTTTTTTCCAGAAATCTTTAATTTGATAATACACTTGAACAAATTTGATTAATTTTTTGAGAAACAATAATTGATTATCGCATAAATGTCATTTTTTACATTTTTATTAAACTTATCTCCCCGAGAGCTTTAAATTGACACCAAACTCGGTATAATTTGAATAATGTATGATAAAAAAATTGACGATCAGTTAAAACTTTAATTTGATACCACACACGATAGTATTTTAATAAAAATAAAATAAGATATGTTTATAAAGTTGGTACCACTGGTTGAATAAAAAAATTTGAGTAATTTTTTAAGAAACAATTGAAAATCGTATTAATGTCATTTTTTACATTTTTTAAAAACTTATCTCCCTGAGCGATTCAAATTGACACCAAACTCGGTATAATTTGAATAATTTATAAAAAAAAAACAATTGACGATCATTTAAATGTTATTTTTGTTTTTCTACTAGAATTATTTTCCCAAGACCTTTAATTTGATACCACACACGATAGTATTTTGATAAAAATAAAAAAGTTTTGTTTATAAAGTTGGTACCACTGGTTGAATAAAGCTCATTAACGAACTTGAAGTCAGATTTTGGCTCAAGATCTTAAATATAAAATTTCAGTCCAAAATTCCAACGCGTTTTTAAGTTATCCAACATCCAGACAGACTAACAGACTAACAGACCGACAGACCGACTTTTTTTTAAATTATGTTTTTTGGGTTCAGTAGGGTCTGAAACGTGAAGATTCACCAAAATCTCGAACTGTCAAAAAATCACGATTACAATACTTCCCTCTATTACATAGATCGGGGAAGTAAAAAATTGCAACATTATTAAGGAGGTTCGATACCGTTTTTGAAAATATTACCATTCATCTGAAAATTTTACAAGTTGAAGATGCATGTATTTATCGTTCACTGTTAAAATTTCAGATCAATCGTCCACACCGTTTTTACTTCCTTGTACGAAGTAAGGAAGTATTGTAATCGCGAAAAATTTCGGTTCTCAGATTTTGACGGAAATATCCGTTTTGACCTTTTCTGAATCCATTATGACTAGTTTCGACGTGACGTCTGTACGTACGTACGTACGGACGTATGTGTGTCGCATAACTCAAATACGGTTAGACGTAGAAAGTTGAAATTTTGTATTTAGGACTGTTATAGCATCTAGTTGTGCACCTCCTATTTTTGGTTTCAGTCTACAAACCGGAAGTAGTACTTTTTAAAAATATTTCGATAAATATTTAATTTTAGACAATTTTTTTTATTTTAAATGAAAGATTATGTGATTATTACCTACAATCGGTATTTTATAAATATTTTTGTATCTGCTATCATTTAAAAATAATTAAAGTATATATTTATAATTTATAGTATTTCGGTATCTTGTAGTCCATGATCGATTAACATTTGTTACTACGTAAAATTTAAATGATTATGACATGACAGTGACAATAGTAAAATATGCTTTATATCTTCTTCTGCAGTTTAAATAAAATGACTAAAATATATTTGTGAGTATACTAGTATAATAAGTTAAAAGAATTTTTAATATTATTTTACATTTTAGTTATTAAGAAAAGTATGAACACACAAGGCGTACAAGGAAGTCATGTGGTGTCCACGTCAGATTTTTTTAAAATAAATTTTTAAAAATTTCTGTTTTACATGGGAGTAAATGAGAATACATTTTTAAAGGGCTGTATAATCTATAAAAATAATACCACCAGAAAGAGATTTACAGTAATTATAAATCAGATATTAATAATTCATGAAACTAAAATTCAGTGGATTCTTCCACACCGTTATTGAGTTATTCAAATAAATAAAATTTAAAACGTGACCCATAACTAAAAGAGCGATTACTACGGCAACGTCGCAAATCATAGATTAAATATAATTAAAAATACCATACAAGCTTGCGATATTTATGTCACGAGATATTCAAAGAAACCACGTCCATATTTAATTTATCACATGTTTTTCATCCATAGATTACTGCACATTAATATTAAAAATTAGAAATTATTTAAATTTCAACTTAATTTTTCTCAATATTTTTATTATGTAAGGATATAAAACGAATACATGGTTGAATTCAGAAAAAAATACTCTACCGAATAGGCCTAAAAAATATGTATATTCCCATTTGAAAAAATATAACTTTGTGTTTTAACTTGAGAACCACTGGTTTAAAAAATTATTTTATTCTTTAATCAGATGTCCCCTTTGGTCTCCTACAACTTTGCTATTTAACATTTTTTTGTAACTATAATAATAAAGAAAATAAAGGCGTTGGTTGGTTTCGCTGTTACACCCTGTATATAGGAGTTCTATATTTGTCTTAAAATTCATCTTGGTTATGACATACAGGAATCCTATATTGAACAAAATTAAGTCGTATATTGGTAATAATTTTATTAAAAACGACATCATTTGACTGTCGAAAAGGTATTAAATAGACGTTATTTGCATGGAAGAAAATAACATATTTTAAACATCCAGAATGGAGGACATATGACACGTATGTGACGTCTTTGTGACTACATTTGGATCAGACGTTTTAAAGACTTGTACATTATAAAGACGTCTTAACGATGTATTTGTGTTGTATGGGGTATCATATACAGGTTGGTGGAGGTGAAATGCGAACATAGGGAACATACATGACAATCGAACTTATATGCCAGGTATCTTGATATATTTTGTAGTAGTGTCACAAAACGAAGTAATGTAAATTTGTGTGGCAAAAAGAGTAAACAATAACAGAAATAATAATAAAATCTAAAAGTGCATGTAAACTTTCTCGTTCTGCTCGTACACATACATTATTATGCAAATATTTTAATGAAAATAATCAATAATATGACAGGTACTTTGACATTGACAGTACTTATTCCACGTATATCAAGATGCCTAGAATGATAACTCCATTGTCATAGGTTGGTGGAGGTGAAATGCGAACATAGGGAACATACATGACAATCGAACTTATATGCCAGGTATCTTGATATATTTTGTAGTAGTGTCACAAAACGAAGTAATGTGAATTTGTGTGGCAAAAAGAGTAAACAATAACAGAAATAATAATAAAATCTAAAAGTGCATGTAAACTTTCTCGTTCTGCTCGTACACATACATTATTATGCAAATATTTTAATGAAAATAATCAATAATATGACAGGTACTTTGACATTGACAGTACTTATTCCACGTATATCAAGATGCCTAGAATGATAACTCCATTGTCATAGGTTGGTGGAGGTGAAATGCGAACATAGGGAACATACATAACAATCGAACTTTCATGCCAGGTATCTTGATATATTTTGTAGTAGTGTCACAAAACGAAGTAATGTGAATTTGTGTGGCAAAAAGAGTAATCAATAACAGAAATAATAATAAAATCTAAAAGTGCATGTAAACTTTCTCGTTCTGCTCGTACACATACATTATTATGCAAATATTTTAATGAAAATAATCAATAATATGACAGGTACTTTGACATTGACAGTACTTATTCCACGTATATCAAGATGCCTAGAATGATAACTCCATTGTCATAGGTTGGTGGAGGTGAAATGCGAACATAGGGAACATACATGACAATCGAACTTATATGCCAGGTATCTTGATATATTTTGTAGTAGTGTCACAAAACGAAGTAATGTAAATTTGTGTGGCAAAAAGAGTAATTAATAACAGAAATAATAATAAAATCTAAAAGTGCATGTAAACTTTCTCGTTCTGCTCGTACACATACATTATTATAAAAAATATTTTAATGAAAATAAAAATTTCAATAATATGACAGCTACTTTGACATTGACAGTACTTATTCCACGTATATCAAGATGCCTAGCATAGTAACTCCATTGTCATAGGTTGGTGGAGGTGAAATGCGAACATAGGGAACATACATAACAATCGAACTTATATGCCAGGTATCTTGATATATTTTGTAGTAGTGTCACAAAACGAAGTAATGTGAATTTGTGTGGCAAAAAGAGTAATCAATAACAGAAATAATAATAAAATCTAAAAGTGCATGTAAACTTTCTCGTTCTGCTCGTACACATACATTATTATGAAAAATATTTTAATGAAAATAAAAATTTCAATAATATGACAGGTACTTTGACATTGACAGTACTTATTCCACGTATATCAAGATGCCTAGCATGATAACTCCATTGTCATATATTTCCCTATGTTCGCATTTCACCTCCACCAACCTGTATATTTGTATTTGCTGGTTATTATATATCTACGATTAAAAATATTTATGTTTTAGACCAACAGATTGCCTTATTATTGTGGAAGGACTTCCACTACATTTTTCTAGACTACATACAAGAGTTTATGGCGGATTGTCATTACCCCAGACAACTTGTGGACATACCAATTCATGTAATTTTTTTTCGACACTTATTACATTTTTTCTACTAATATTATATTTGTTTCACAGTTTAATAAACCTATCTATGGGGACACAGAACCAAACTACACTGATTTTGCAACGCCGGGAGCCGTTTTAACGTACGTGTGTACGGTTGTATTCATTTATATTTCAATGGCATATAGTATCAAACTTACTAATCATGGAACAAAAATAATTTTTGCACTTCCGGGACTAAAACTCTTCTTTAGTCTTTATTTTTAGGGACTAAGGTTCTTAATTTAATCCCAAGGGATTATTTTTCATATTTCATCCCGTTGTCAAGAAATTGAATTAATTATTCCCGTTGTCAAGTAAATACGTGCTATTCGTTACAGAGTATCTATGGTAACAATATAAATATTTGTCATAAAATTTACTGTCAAAATTGCAAAATGTGTATTCTTTTAAACTATTTTGCATTCGTTTGAGGATGAAGTGCAAAAAATAGCGTATGTACCACAGGACTAAAGTATCTTTAATCCCTCAGGTGATTATTTCCCTCACCTTCGGCTCGTGAAATAAACTTCACCCTCTGGATTAAATCATGCACTTTAATCCCTCAATATATAATATACTATTTTGCACTTCCGGGACTAAAACTCTTCTTTAGTCTTTATTTTTAGGGACTAAGGTTCTTAATTTAATCCCAAGGGATTATTTTTCATATTTAATCCCGTTGTTAAGAAATTGAATTAATTATTCCCGTTGTCAAGTAAATACGTGCTATTCGTTACAGAGTATCTATGGTAACAATATAAATATTTGTCATAAAATTTACTGTCAAAATTGCAAAATGTGTATTCTTTTAAACTATTTTGCATTCGTTTGAGGATGAAGTGCAAAAAATAGCGTATGTACCACAGGACTAAAGTATCTTTAATCCCTCAGGTGATTATTTCCCTCACCTTCGGCTCGTGAAATAAACTTCACCCTCAGGATTAAATCATGCACTTTAATCCCTCAATATATAATATACTATTTTGCACTTCCGGGACTAAAACTCTTCTTTAGTCTTTATTTTTAGGGACTAAGGTTCTTAATTTAATCCCAAGGGATTATTTTTCATATTTAATCCCGTTGTCAAGAAATTGAATTAATTATTCCCGTTGTCAAGTAAATACGTGCTATTCGTTACAGAGTATCTATGGTAACAATATAAATATTTGTCATAAAATTTACTGTCAAAATTGCAAAATGTGTATTCTTTTAAACTATTTTGCATTCGTTTGAGGATGAAGTGCAAAAAATAGCGTATGTACCACAGGACTAAAGTATCTTTAATCCCTCAGGTGATTATTTCCCTCACCTTCGGCTCGTGAAATAAACTTCACCCTCTGGATTAAATCATGCACTTTAATCCCTCAATATATAATATACTATTTTGCACTTCCGGGACTAAAACTCTTCTTTAGTCTTTATTTTTAGGGACTAAGGTTCTTAATTTAATCCCAAGGGATTATTTTTCATATTTAATCCCGTTGTTAAGAAATTGAATTAATTATTCCCGTTGTCAAGTAAATACGTGCTATTCGTTACAGAGTATCTATGGTAACAATATAAATATTTGTCATAAAATTTACTGTCAAAATTGCAAAATGTGTATTCTTTTAAACTATTTTGCATTCGTTTGAGGATGAAGTGCAAAAAATAGCGTATGTACCACAGGACTAAAGTATCTTTAATCCCTCAGGTGATTATTTCCCTCACCTTCGGCTCGTGAAATAAACTTCACCCTCAGGATTAAATCATGCACTTTAATCCCTCAATATATAATATACTATTTTGCACTTCCGGGACTAAAACTCTTCTTTAGTCTTTATTTTTAGGGACTAAGGTTCTTAATTTAATCCCAAGGGATTATTTTTCATATTTAATCCCGTTGTCAAGAAATTGAATTAATTATTCCCGTTGTCAAGTAAATACGTGCTATTCGTTACAGAGTATCTATGGTAACAATATAAATATTTGTCATAAAATTTACTGTCAAAATTGCAAAATGTGTATTCTTTTAAACTATTTTGCATTCGTTTGAGGATGAAGTGCAAAAAATAGCGTATGTACCACAGGACTAAAGTATCTTTAATCCCTCAGGTGATTATTTCCCTCACCTTCGGCTCGTGAAATAAACTTCACCCTCAGGATTAAATCATGCACTTTAATCCCTCAATATATAATATACTATTTTGCACTTCCGGGACTAAAACTCTTCTTTAGTCTTTATTTTTAGGGACTAAGGTTCTTAATTTGATCCCAAGGGATTATTTTTCATATTTAATTCCGTTGTCAAGAAATTGAATTAATTATTCCCGATGTCAAGTAAATACGTGCTATTTGTTACAGAGTATCTATGGTAACAATATAAATATTTGTTATAAAATTTACTGTCAAAATTGCAAAATGTGTATTCTTTTAAACTATTTTGCATTCATTTGAGGATGAAGTGCAAAAAATAGCGTATATACCACAGGACTAAAGTATCTTTAATCCCTCAGGTGATTATTTCCCTCACCATCGGCTCGTGAAATAAACTTCACCCTCAGGATTAAATCATGCACTTTAGTCCTCAATATATAATATACTATTTTTTAAATTTGTAAATTTAAAAACAGGTTTTGCAAGAAACACACTGGATTGTTGATTGTATAATGCTCAGACTATAGAAAATTATAGAGGTAGCATAATCTGATTTTGGATGAGGGATTGAAGCCATGAGACGAAATATGGCGGATGTATTCATATTTATTCTGAAAGTTTTATAAATAGTAAACATACCACGGAAAGAACAGAATGCAGACCTTATATTTCAAATAAAGCATACTTTATACTATGTTCAAATAAAATTTGACTTAATACAAATAATTTTCGTCTGTCAAATTCTGAGTAATGTCTAAAATAACCTTACGTAACTGTTATTTTCCTTTTAATTATTAAAAATTAGTAAAAATTTGTATCACGGCACCAATATTTAAAAAAATACTTCGAAAACTAATACCGTGAGTATTATTTCACGGAAACATGGGATCTTTCATATCCATGGTTACGAATTTGACAGCAATGTATTAGAGCGTTTCATTTAAAATAGAACATAGCAAATGAAACATAAACATGAAACATGTATGTATTTCTACTCATTTTTGATATGAAAAAATCTGACGTGGCCATCACACAACCTTCCGCCATATCTAGATTTTAAACAGAAATGTATACGTACAATCTGGTGCCCATTTAAAATATACAAATAAAAATCTAAAATATTCAAACACAGAAATTAGTATCACCTGAATCAAAAGATTCATTCACACGAAAACTCTTCTGTGTTGAAGCCATCCTCCGTTCAATTACTACATTTAATATCTTATTTATGACATAATGGCGTTATGCCAACTTGTCACCCGTGTCACCTGTCAATATTTTTTATGCAGAAACAAAAATCAACCGGACATGGATTACAAGATTTCAATGTTTTATTTGATAAATTTATTTTTACCTCTCGCCTAGAGAGGTATAGGGATCGTGAAAAAATTCGATGTCGAGATTTTTGTCAATTAGCACGTTTTAGCACCTTTAGAACCTATTTTGACTATTTTCACGATGATGTCTGTGTGTGTGTGTGTGTGTGTGTGTGTGTGTGTGTGTGTGTGTGTGTGTGTGTGTGTGTGTGTATGAAAGTCTGTATGTACGCCTACTATAGACTTTCGTCCCGGTTCATTATCTCAAATTCTACTGAACATAAAATTCTAATATTTTGCATTATACAATTATATATGTTAATGAAGAGCTGAAAAGATTTTGGTAAAAATCCACCAACCGGAAATGGTACTTTTCTTGTAGCACTATAACATTTTTTGCAAAAATTGTATAAAATAATGCGATTGTTACAATTTGACATACCACACATGAAAGAAGAAATTACATTGTACAATATTTAATCTTATTTGTTTCTATATCTTTAACCAATAAAGAAATATATATTCTTTAAATATATAATTTTACCTACCACGATTTGTGAATCCCGAAATAGAAATAAAATTTAAAACAAAAATTAAATTGTCAATGTGACAGATAAACAGATGTCTGTGGCAAGGAGGTTTCTCTGTGGTGTAGGGCATGTGTAGAGTGTGGTGTAGAATTTTGAAATGTAGGATATAGTATAGATATTAATTGGACATAGTATAGTATTATGTAAATATGGTATTTATAAAATAAAATAATATATTAAACTAAGAGCCTAAGAGCTGATTAGATTTGTGAAATATATAATTTATTACCTAATTAAAGTTTAATATTTGATTTGGTTAAATACGAGGTTAAATAATAATACTTCAATGTCAAGGCGAGAGGTATTGTAACGGCCACGTCAGATTTTTTAAATTTTACTGCAGTTCTTTAATGCTACCAGATAAAGACAATTTTTTTATAACGTAGATTGCAAATAACTTTTCCTCTTATTCTTATTACAAATAAATACTATATTTATCCAAATTTATAGAAATTTTTGACACTTAATCTTTTCAGTCTTCAAAAAATATCACACAATTTTAAAATGCTTCAAGAAAATACCATTTCCGGTTGGCTAATCAGCTCTTCATTAACATGTATAAATGTATAATGCAAAATGTTAGAATTTTATGTTCAATAGAATTTGAGATAATGTATCAGAACGAAAGACTATAGTAGGCGCACATACAGACAAACGGACACACACACACACACACACACACACACACACACACACACACACACACACACACACACACACACACACACACACACACACATACACACACACACATACACACAGACATCATCGTGAAACTATCAAAAATGAGTTGTAAGGACCCTAATTCGTGCTCATCCACTAAAAACTCACTACCCGATTTTTTGCATGATTCCAATACCTTCCTTTACAGGTAAGCGGAAGGTAAAAAGTTGCAAGAAATATAAACATTTAATAGATATTTTTTCATAATACAATTTATCACAAATTCTCAAATACACGAAATAAATCAGATGGGTACTTGTCTGAGGCTAACATCTGCATTATACCAACGTATCATTTGCACGTTTTCCTCAATATTGTGTACCTTATTTTCAACAACACAATCCTAATAGACAGGAAATATTTACTTGAATATTTTTTGAAAGATGATTTAACCAATCATATTGCGTTATGATGACGTAATGCAACCAATAGAATTGAAAATGTAAAATGATGTATCTGACAACATAATTTTGTCGATTAGGTTTTATTTTGTTACGTCAGTAACAAAAAATTAATTAATTTGTCACATGAAACGTCAAAAATGTTTAGCAAAATGAGTCGTTTTGGTAGTATTTTTAACAAGAAAAATATTCTTCCTAAATACCATAAGAGATGATAATTTTTTGAGAATTGTTTTGTCTATTCCACGGCAACTTATTGCAATTTCATTCCACAAAACATCATCTGACAATTCCCCTCAACTTCGTTTCGGGAAATTGATAGATGATGTTTTGTGTCGTGAAATTGTTAGAAATAAGTTGCCGTGGAAACGACAAAACAATTCTCAAAAAATTATCATCTCTTATGGTATTACCCCTGATAATGACAGCCTATGTTCTATTTTAAATGAATCGCTCTAATACATTGCTGTCAAATTAAATCAATCTCACGGTATATAACTGCGTTCAAAAAATATGCAAAGAAAGCATATCAAAATGGTGGATAGCTTCATTGTTATATAAACTTATATCCTCTAAGGCAGAGGTACCCAAACTATTTTTCTCGTAGACCACTTAAATAATTACTGGTTTCTACCATATTCCCAAAACTCATCAAAAAAGTTTTTACAAGTAACTTTCTTAAAATATACTACTCAAAAAAATTAAGGGAGGTTTAAAAAGAAAGAAATTAATGCTAAATAAACAGCCTAACTGATTTTTTTTTTCAAATTCGTGGACCAAAAAAAAGGCAATATTATTTTTTCGCGCTATCTGTTAGGATTGCATGAGAACCGTAGCTCTTAAAAAAAAATTCCCAAAAAATCTGAAAATTAGAATCTTAAAGCTTCAAAATGCTTTTTTTATAGTCTCAATACGACCATTTTTCACCGAAATACAGCCTGTCAAAAATCACCGAAAAATTTGATTGCTCCCTTAATTTTTTTGAACAAAATATTATCTGCCTACATTGATAGGTAAAGCCAAGCGAACATTTTTGTTCTTTACTATCGAAACCAGATAAATTTTAAACAACTTAAAAATATTTCAGTTCCGTGATAAATAAGTTGACCACATATGCCATTAAAGTTGTGAATCCCCTTATTATTTAGTGACATATGTTTGACATAATCTCTTCCTGGATTTTTTTAGCATGGCCTTCTTCCTAGCGATGGCAGTGACAGCTGGCGGACTAATCGTAGAACGAAAAGAAGGAATATTTGAAAGATCAACAGTTGCTGGAGTCTCTGAGGTTGAGATCTTGTTGTCTCACGTTATAGCAGACTTCTTCATCGTTTTAGCACAAGTTGGCATTTTATTATTGGTCACTTTTGGTATCATAGGCATGACAAATGAAGGTAGCATGACGACAGTCTTCTTTTTGACCATTTTGACTGGTATCAGTGGTATGACTTTCGGTAAGTAACTAATATATTGTATATAATTTGATCCAAGGAATAAAAAAAAATCAACCACCAAATTAGTCGAAAACTAATAGTCGAAAATTATTTTCGACTGCAGATTCGACATCCTTAGGGTCGAATTAGTATATAACCATATTTTCAGCTAATTCGATGCATACGTTTTTTGGTAAAAAATAAATTTTCTACATGTCCAGTTTTCGATTTACCGATAATAAGTCGAAAACTGTTGGCCGAAATTTTTTTCGACAACAAATTTGAAATCCTCGGGGTCGAATTAGTATATGACCAAAATTTGAGCCAATTCTGAGAAAAAAAATCAATTTATTAATGTTTTTAGGTTATTTTGTGTCTTGTTTTTGTGACAATGAGCAAACTGCCACCATTATCGCCCTAGGGACTTTTTTCCCTGTAGTAATGCTTTGTGGAATGATCTGGCCTCGAGAAGGAATGTACTACCCCTTGCAAATTTTGTCTCATTTTCTACCACTGACGTTCAACACTGAAGGTATGCGCGCCATTTTGCAGCGAGGTTGGGGGATACATAATTCACTAGTATATCAAGGATTTTTGTACACTTTAGGTTGGACTTTGCTCTTTTTGTTCTTTAATGTATTGCTTTTGAAATTACGAAAACGATAATACAAATTGTGTGTAAATAAATATAAATGAATTTAGTATTTAAAGTTTTAGGTTATGTAGGCCTTTTGTGTACAAGTGTGTAATAAATAAGTACAAAATAATTTACTGTGTTGTTTATTTATTAATTTGAAACTGTTCTATGTTTTGTTTTGTTCCGTTTTATTGATTAGTTTAGCAATTAAAATAAAAAAATAAAGGTAGCTCTCCGGTCGACTTACACGTGCGAATTTACCAACACTTGAATCTGGAATTTATTGTTACGTAACCCAAACACAGATTATCTATTTATAGATCGCTCTTTCTGACAATGGTATCTAATTTACCATTGGAACCTTTTCTCAATAGACCTATCCCATGGTACAAGAAGACAAGGTATGTTCGTCAGGCGGACGCGTTTTCGTTCAGTTCGCGCATGTGGGCCAGCCGACGCCATCTTAATTTTATCCCGCCTCCTATTCAAATGTTGTAAAACATGTAGTCCAGTCAATCTGTAAAATTTGATGGAAAAAAATCGCAAAGTCAATTTTTTTTCATAAATCGTTAGAGGGGTATGCAAGGAGCATAAAACTGAGTTGTCACCCCCCTGGGCCCCTGCAATTTTTGGGAAATCCAAAAACATTTTGGAATTGATTTTTCGCGAAAACGGTAGGTTGTTGAGAGAAATTTTGTTAACAAATATTGTTAAGGACAGTATTATCTACAATTTATGTCATTGTGTCACTGCTCTATGACGAAAAGTGCAAAAAGTAGAGGGCGCCAAAGTTGCCAAAAATGACTTTTTTCACTTTTTCACCGCGAAAAATTGTTTATTGATCTTTAGTGTAAATGGAAAAGTTGTAGATCACAAAAAACCTTCTAAAATGAGTATTCAACGTTTTCCCTACGATGAACGGTGACGGAGATATAACGCGGGAAAGGACGCATCGAAGGCCGCGCTGTGGCGCTTGCTCTTAACAATAATTTTGTACGCCAAGAAATATTGTGCATTTGATGGAAAAAAAATCGCAAAGTCAATTTTTTTTCATAAATCGTTAGAGGAGCATGCAAAGTGCTTAAAACTGAGTTGTCACCCCCCTGCCCCCCTGCAATTTTTGGGAAATCCAAAAACATTTTGGATTTTATTTTTCGCGAAAACGGTAGGTCGTAGAGATTTTTTTTTAAATATTGTTAAGGACAGTATTATCTACAATTTATGTCATTGGGTCACTGCTCTATGACGAAAAGTGCAGAAAGTAGAGGGTGCCAAAGTTGCCAAAACTGACTTATTTCACTTTTTCGCCGCGAAAAATTGATTTTTGATCTTTAGTGTAAATGGAAAAGTTGTAGAGCACAAAAAAATCTTCTAAAATAAGTATTCAACGTTTTCCCTACGATAAATGGTGACTGAGATATAACGCGGTAACTGTTTAAAATGGAAGTAATATTGAGAAAATGTTATGAAAATGAGTACGCTTATGTTTTTGAGGTCGAATAATTGTAATTTTTATTCAAAATTTTAAAAAAATAAAATAACTGACATTGGAAAAAAGGATCATCATAAGCCCGTTTTACAATACACCAAATCTTGAATATTTTTCAAATTATGTAAGTATCATACAGCAAATTGTGTGAAATATCGCATTGCTTCGTAAATTGTCTGAAAAAATAGATAAACGCAGCTGTAAAATTATTATACTGCGCAGAATCACAAACTAAATATTGTAGGTAGGTACATAAAAATGTCTCAGTATAAAACAGAGTTCATTAAAGTGTAAAACGGCCATTAGTGTAAATGAAATTTCATATTTTCCGAGTGATTTTTTTGTTACTCGTCATTTTTTTTTCTTCTTTGGCGGTTCTTCGGCGGCGCCTGCTTGTTGAACGACATGAGATGAGGTTGGCTTATTAGTGTAATCCTCCTAACGGAAAATTTGGGAGGGAGGTTCGTCAATGTCTACTTCTTTTTCTTCATCAAACGTGCGTATGTTGCTGCAATTCTTCGCAGCGAAAAAGTGAAAAAAGTCATTTTTGGCAACTTTGGCACCCTCTACTTTTTGCACTTTTCGTCGTAGAGCAGTGACCCAATGACATAAATTGTAGACAATACTGTCCTTAACAATATTTGAAACAAAATTTCTCTCTACAACCTACCGTTTTCGGGTTTTCGCGAAAAATCAAATCCAAAATGTTTTTGGATTTCCCAAAAATTGCAGGGGGTCAGGGGGGTGACAACTCAGTTTTAAGCTCCTTGCATACCCCTCTAACGATTTATGAAAAAAAATTGACTTTGCGATTTTTTTCCATCAAATGCACAATATTTCTTGGCGTACAAAATTATTGTTAAGAGCAAGCGCCACAGCGCGGCCTTCGATGCGTCCTTTCCCGCGTTATATCTCAGTCACCGTTCATCGCACGGAAAACATTGAATACTCATTTTAGAAGGTTTGTTTGTGCTCTACAACTTTTCCATTTACACTAAAGATCAAAAAACATTTTTTCGCGGTGAAAAAGTGAAAAAAGTTATTTTTTGCAACTTTTGCGTCCTCTACTTTTTGCACTTTTCGTCGTAGAGCAGTGACCCAATGACATAAATTGTAGATTATACTGTCCTTAACAATATTTGTTAACAAAATTTCTCTCTACAACCTACCGTTTTCGCGAAAAATCAAATCCAAAATGTTTTTGGACTTCCCAAAAATTGCAGGGGCCCAGGGGGGTGACAACTCAGTTTTAAGCTCCTTGCATGCCCCTCTAACAATTTATGAAAAAAAATTGACTTTGCGATTTTTTTCCACAAACGTCGAATTTTTGTTACAGATTGACTGGACTAATGTTAATGAAGATTTTCAGCGATTCTTGTGTACAATAACAAAAAAAACGTTTTCTAACTACAATTTCTTCTTGATTATGACCACAGTTATTATGGCATATTACGTGTCGAAGATTAGTTCTTTGAATGTGACAGTGACAGATGTAAACAAAAAACTAATATGGCGGCGGCTGGCCCACGGTGCGAGAGAGATTACCCAAGCATGAGAGAGTAAGAGAATGCGCAAGAACATACCTTGTCTTCTTGTACCATGACCTATCCTGTTGAACTTCGGTTGCGCGCGCATACTTGGGCAATGGGCTTCCGGTTACAGGAAGTGAGTACGATAGATACAAAGTAACATGTATAGAGTGAGACGGCAAAACTGCTGCGCAGTACGCTATGAAAATAGAAAGTGCGGTTAGTTGAAGTTTGACATTTCTTATTTTAAATTTTGTAAATGTAGGGGAAAAGTTTAATTCAATTTAATGACATTGCGCAATTTAAAAAATTTAGTACGCAACAGGCATGAAATAAATTAATAAAATCGTGTACAAAATTGAAATTAAATTTTGACATTTGACAAAATACGCGCGCATCGCCAGGATTGGTCAATTGACGTCACTTCCTTTTGCCACAAGCATGCGCACAGCGTACTGCGCAGCAGCTTGCGTCTCACTCAACACAATGTTACTTTGTATCTATCGCACTCACTCCTTCTGACAGGATAGGTCAATTGTACCCTTATGGCTTTATTTCTTTTGCTACCAAAAATGGTAACTCCTAAGTCCTAACTCGGTATAAATTATAAAAAGTATAGCTAGATTATAAGTATAAGTGGCACTTATAATTGGAATTATGTGGAAGCGCTGGTTAGTTAATTCAGTACTTATACTTATAATTGGATAGGTCTGAATCTAGCGTAAGTGTCGAATTTCGAGAATTGTATGAAATAATAATTAAATTAGCTATTTATAAACAATAAAATGTCCTTTTGCTAAGCGATAAACTAAGTATCTAGTTTACATGTTAATAAATCGTTTAAAATTTCGATAAGCTATTGTTTAACTATCGATAAAATACCCTTCAAAGAACTATCGTTTCATCTAAACTATCGATAGATATTTTTTTTGAAAACTATCGAATCTACGAATGCAGCTATATTTTTTATGTCTTCCTAGTATGTAATTGTTTAATTACGAGGTATGTTATATACTACATTATACCCTAGGGCATTAAGAAATTGCCATGGTAATATTGAGACATCACTAATGTTTTTCTTCTGAAATTAATATATTTTTTGTCTGTTACTAGGATACCAAAAATATTAACAAAATTCGAAACGTCAAAGCGAAATGTCACGCGCGCAATATTTTAAATAAAATAGTAAGACATAAAATATTGTATGCACCACGGACATCATTGATGTTTATAGCCCTCGGGCGATTTACAGACCCTCGGGCCAGAGGCCCTTGGGCTTGTAAACATGTCGCCCTCGGATGAGCATAAACATCATCATGATGCCCTTGATACATAAATAACTATAATGGGAACCTTTTATGGTTGAAATCTTTTTGGGCTCTATACCCTTTATGGTATCGAAATTTAATGATCTCCGTATGAACCTTTTAATGTCTATATGGAACCTTATTTTTTGTGATTTATTAATAGCTATTAATATAACAAGAATATTATGCGTTTTAGTGTAAGAGTTAATATATTATTGAACTGATTTATATTTGGTTTGAGTATGTAAAAGTTAAGATAATATTATTTGTATTTGGTGAATCAACAATTTTATCTGTCAAGTGACAATTACATAATATGGAAGGTTTTGATGTTATTATGGTTATGTCTAACCTAACGTGTTATGTTCGCAACTAATAATTTATAAGTAACTATCGTATTATGTTGTTCATAATTATCAATAAATGTTTGATATGTTTTGATCAGGGTCAGAAAATAAACATTAGATTTACATTCATTAATAAATAAATTCTTTTATTCACCTGAACTGTAATTTTATTACACTAAAATCAAGTTAGAACATTAAAAGTACAAATGTTTATTTTGTCGAATGACATTTTTGACAATAAAGCTAAACTAAACATTTTATTTGACGTGTTGGCCATAAAAAACGCGCACAAGCATTGACATCACCAAGACTATAGAACATAAATAGAACCTGTAGAAAATATTTTGTAGTTTTTGCACATCTAATAATTTTTACCTCTCGCCTCATATTCTATAAGAGAGGTATTGTAATGGGTCAAAATTTTCGAGTATGAGTTTTTGGTGGATAAGCACGTTTCAGGGTCTCTAGAATACGAATTTATTATTTTCACGATGATGTCTGTGTGTGTGTGTTTGTATGAACCGACGATTTTTCGTCCACGATAACTTAAAAAGTATCAAACCGTTTATAATCAAATTTCATATTTAAGGTTTTAATAAGTATCTTAACACCGGATAAGATTTTGGTAGAAATCCGCAAACCGGAAGTAGTACTTTTAGAAGTTTGGAAAAGTTTTCCTTAAATATATTGGTACATTATTTATTTATGACAATTTTTGCAATTAAAAATAAAAGAAATTGTGATTATCTATGTGTACAGTTAATTATAAATACAAATTGCTGAATCTGGAAGTTTTTAACAATAAAATAAAGTACAATTAATATTCCATTTTTTTGAAACTCCAGTATCTTGTTGTCCATGATATGAAATTTGTTTCTACATAAAATTTGAATTATTATGACAGTGACAGTACAGTTGACATCTTTTGCTTGCATATTGGTTTACATTATCGTTTACATATTACATGAACATGAAACTATTAAAATGTAAGTAAAACTATTTATTAGATTAGTAGAATAAGCAGAATTAGGCGAGAGGTCGTGTGGTGGCCACAGCAGATTTTTTTACTGTAGGTATGTAGGTATTTTGTATAATACAGTCATTGATTAAGGTTCCAGAGACCTTTATTAAAATAATTTCTCAATATATAAAATTAATTACAAAAAATGTATGCAATATTATACGACAGGCACGAATAAAACTTATCTGGTATTAACTGTTAAACACAATATATCCATTAAGATATCACAAATTATATATTTTACATGTTTACTTGGATCTATTGCTAGAATTAACATGTAACTCAACATAAAGGTCAAAATAAGTGTTAGATAAGAAAATACATCATTGAGTGAACACCTCAACGAAATTTGGGTGGAACTGACTCACATATTAACGTAAAATCAATAAAAAACATTTTAGTTAACAAATAGTATTAATATTAATTGTAATGCACCAATATCAAAGGATAAAACAAAACAAAAAATTAATACAAAATTAGCGTTACTTTTTACCTCTCGCCCAGAGAGGTATAGGGATCGTGAAAAAATTCGATGTCGAGATTTTTGTCAATAAGCACGTTTTAGTACCTTTAGAACCTATTTTGACTATTTTCACGATGATGTCTGTGTGTGTGTGTGTGTGTGTGTGTGTGTGTGTGTGTGTGTGTGTGTGTGTGTGTGTGTGTGTGTGTGTGTGTGTGTGTGTGTGTGTGTGTGTGTGTGTGTGTGTGTGTGTGTGTGTGTGTGTGTGTGTGTGTGTGTGTGTGTGTGTGTGTGTGTGTGTGTGTGTGTGTGTGTGTGTGTGTGTGTGTGTGTGTGTGTGTGTGTGTGTGTGTGTGTGTGTGTGTGTGTGTGTGTGTGTGTGTGTGTGTGTGTGTGTGTGTGTGTGTGTGTGTGTGTGTGTGTGTGTGTGTGTGTGTGTGTGTGTGTGTGTGTGTGTGTGTGTGTGTGTGTGTGTGTGTGTGTGTGTGTGTGTGTGTGTGTGTGTGTGTGTGTGTGTGTGTGTGTGTGTGTGTGTGTGTGTGTGTGTGTGTGTGTGTGTGTGTGTGTGTGTGTGTGTGTGTGTGTGTGTGTGTGTGTGTGTGTGTGTGTGTGTGTGTGTGTGTGTGTGTGTGTGTGTGTGTGTGTGTGTGTGTGTGTGTGTGTGTGTGTGTGTGTGTGTGTGTGTGTGTGTGTGTGTGTGTGTGTGTGTGTGTGTGCGTGTGTGTGGGCGTGTGTGTGTGTGTGTGTGTGTGTGTGTGTGTGTGTGTGTGTGTGTGTGTGTGTGTGCGTGTGTGTGTGTGTGTGTGTGTGTATGTGCGCCTACTATAGTCTTTCGTTCTGATTCATTATCTCAAATTCTATTGAACATAAAATTCTAACATTTTGCAATATACATTTATATATGTTAATGAAGAGCTGATTAGATTTTGGTAAAAATCTGCCAACCGGAAATGGTATTTTCTTGAAGCATTTTAAAAATTTTTGCAAAAAATATAGGAAATACTGCGATAGTTACAATTTGTCTTGAAAGAACAAATTACCTCTTACAATATTTATTTAACATCTTTTCTATATCTCTTACCAATAAATGAAAATTATTTTTCAAAAATGTGTAATTTTACCTACCACGATTTGTAAATTATAATATAAAAAAAAATTAAAACAAAAATGAAAATGTCAATGTGACAGATGAACAGACGTGTACACAGTTTCTGAAATATTAGTGGCACCATTTGTAAAGAAATGTATAAATATTAATAACTGGGTTTGAAATTTAGTAACTATAGTAGCCGAAATTTAATAAATAGAAAACTGACTCAATTCCAGTAAGTTCCATTAAACGTATCCAGTCAAGAAGCATCATCGATTCATTATTAACTGGATATAATGTAACATGGTAATAATAAAATAAAAATTGTATCCACAAAGAGCTAATTTCAATGTCAATCGAAATCGGTACGTTGCTTGAAGAACTATAAAATAAATTACAAAAAGTAGCCTAACAAAAACCAAATTCCCATATTACAGTGTCAAGGCGGGAGGTTATGTGCTGGCCACAACAGATTTTTAAGTGGGTTCCCCCACTCCTAGCACGGCCAACTCGTCTAAAATGTTGTTCCGAACATTCAAAAATTTTTCAGTACGAATTTTTCTTCCGTAGCACACAGAACTTTGAGTGTTTCTGTTGTTCAGCAGTTTTGTTGATTAATTTTTAAGTGTAGTATGTTGTACTTGTGTACTTTAATATTGGATTTATTAATATAAAATATCATTAGGTGAGTTATAATTTTTATAAACTCATTTTGTTTATAACAATAATATTAATGAGTACAATTTGTAAATATCATATTGTGCATTTTTTGTAACCTATATCTTTTGCTGAATAAACAAAAATTCCGAAATATTTCGTAATATATTTCATAATTTTTTCTATAGAGAAATTTACCGGTAATAGTAGTTTAACGTTCGGAATATGTTAATTTTTATGTAATACGGAAATGAAATATTTGATGAATGAAAATTTAAGAAGCTTAATATATTTAATATGCGGTTTGTAATTTTTTTTATATTATCCACACGGGCAGAAAGTATATGATTTTCTCTCGCAAATAAATATTTAAATAAATGTAAATTAAACATCTTTGTTTAAATATAGTAATTCATTTTCAGCGTTCAAGGGCACAAAACCCTTCTTTCGACACTCATATTATTATCTGTTTTTGCAGTTCCAGTTCCTAAAAATAAAATTAAAAAATTCTTCGTTTCTTCTGACGCACATTTCTGTAACCGGTTTGAACTTTTTCGGGTGAAATAAAAAAATATTTGACGTCACACCTGTCACTCTTTGAGTGTAGATAATTTATTTAATTTTTCTTTTGCTGTTGAGAAGTTTTTATACAGAAATAATACTCCATTCAAGGGTAAAATATATCCTGAAAAAAATTGCTAATTACTACCTTATTTGGCGATGTAAAAAAATATTCAAAAAAGCAGTCATATTTAACGAATATCATATCTGTATATATACTTGAATTAAAAATGTATTTAAATTCTTTAATATTGCAATAAT
Organism: Agonum fuliginosum; assembly: GCA_947534325.1. Classification (NCBI taxonomy): domain Eukaryota; kingdom Metazoa; phylum Arthropoda; class Insecta; order Coleoptera; family Carabidae; genus Agonum; species Agonum fuliginosum. Next base: position 9,788,532 of record OX384047.1, on the reverse strand, counting down.
TTTGTAGACAATTTTCTACCCAAAATACAGGTTTAACCAAATTGCTTGTTCCAAAATGATATAATAATGACTTTAAAATGCATTTCAAATTAGGGAAATTTCTGTACATTTAATCCGGTACTTAAATATAAAATTTTTTCTTGTTTCTTAATTAATTGTTAAATTCCCTAGTAAAATATTGTTTAAATATGTTTTACATTTTTTACCGAACTTGAGCCAAAAATTTAGTGAAAGAGAGAGCTTGCTATATTTCAAACTGAGCTCTTGTTAGTACACCTAGACTGTTCATATTTATATATAGATAGTTAAAAGATGACTCTAGAGTGCTACGAAATTATATTGAAATACTATAATATAGATATATAATTTTCTTGACAAAAAGTATTTACTTATCACTCTGACGAACAATGCAAGGAATCGAGTATTTAAAACAAAATTAATAAATATGCAATAATAAGTCCATAATTTGTAATATTAAAATGCATAAATTAATTCTTATTTTCTCTAATTGTTGTATTATATAAATTTTTATTTCAAGAAAACATTTTTTTGCCACTGGTCGGTACTTATTTTAAATAATTTTTTCATATCTTCTAGAACGAAAGTAATTGTTTATATAATATCTAATACTAATAAATGTTAATTATCAAATATACCATCAAAACAGTGATACTTCAAATGTACACACGCCAAGTAAACTACCCTTAACTTTGCGAATTTAAGGCGGGAATATAGCTGTATGAGAAAGAGGTAAAACAGTGCTCTACGGTTTGTATAATATTGAATCTAATACTAACGTAAGATCATTGAAATTTTTACTTCCTTGTACGGAGTAATAAGGAAGTATTGTAATCGCGAAAAATTTCGGTTTTCAGATTTTGATGGAAATATCCGTTTTGACCTTTTCTGAATCCATTATGACTAGTTTCGTCGTGACGTCTGTACGTGCGTACGTACGGACGTATGTGTGTCGCATAACTCAAATACGGTTAGACGTAGAAAGTTGAAATTTTGTATTTAGGACTGTTATAGCATCTAGTTGTGCACCTCCTATTTTTGGTTTCAATCTACAAACCGGAAGTAGTAAATTTTAAAAAAAAATTGATAAATAATTAATTTTAGGCAATTTTTTTTATTTTAAATGAAAGATTATGTGATTATTATCTACAATCGGTATTTTATAAATTTTTCTGTATCTTCTATCATTTAAGAATAATTAAAGTATATACTTATAATTTAGTATTTCTGTATCTTGTAGTCCATGATCGATTAACATTTGTTACTACGTAAAATTTAAATGATTATGACATGACAGTGACAGTAGCAGTGACAATAGTAAAATATCGTTTATATCTTCTTCTGCAGTTTAAATAAAATGACTAAAATATATTTGTGAGTATACTAGTATAATAAGTTAAAAGAATTTTTTATATTATTCTACATTTTAGTTATTAAGAAAAGTATGAACAAACAAGGCGTACAAGGAAGTCATGTGGTGTCCACGTCAGATTTTTTTACAACAATATTTAATATTCATTCTACAGTGCGACGCACCGATTTTTCCAAATTTTTTCATAGTATTGTTTTAAAAAAATGCCGAATAAAGAGAAAAATACTACTTTTACATGTTTAATTTAGGACATTTTAAATACAAAATCTATTAAAATTCATGCGTCGCACTGTAGGTAACATGTTATACAGTATATAAATAACGCCTTTGATTATTTCTTTTGTCTTATAAATACAATATCATACAAATACGATGCCACTTTTACAGCGCGTTCGCTATTGCTGCCTTTGTTCGACACACTAAATCTGTATATATCTCTCCTTTTCCTCGACGAAATCGTGGACAGCTACATTCCGGCCTTAACAAAATTCTGTTTGTTTCATGATAAGCACGTCGTACAGTATACAGGGTGTCCCAAATTGATTGGGTCACCATTGGGATCTCGGAAACTATAGGAGCTACGAGGTCGGTTAAATGGGCAATGTTGTGCAGTTTTTAGGGCTTATTTAGATTCCGTTGAGAAACATTTAAAATTCCAAACAGTTTGAAAGTTATACAAAAAAAATTGAAAATCGCGATTTTAAAAAAAGGCAAATTACTCTGCAATTATAAAAGATATAAAAAATGTTTCATGTAAAAGTTACATGATTTGATGAGAGAAACTCAAAAATGATGTCAGAATAAAATTCAAGATGGCGGTTTCCAAGATATTAATAGTAACTTCCTTATTTTAAATGGGCGCCATATTGGATTTTTACATGGTTGAATAGCGTTTTTTTTTCTCTTTTCAACGATGTATTGCAACGTATGTTTAAACAAAAAATCTGACGTGGCCATCACACAACCTTCCGCCATATCTAGACTTTAAACAGAAATGTATACGTACAATCCGGTGCCCATTTAAAATATACAAATAAAAATCTCAAATATTCAAACACAGAAATTTGCATCACCTGAATAAAAAGATTCATTCACAGGAAAACTCTTCTGTGTTGAAGCCATCCTCCGTTCAATTACTACATTTAATATCTTACTTATATAGCGCTAGTATGCCAACTTGTCACCCGTCTCATCTGTCAATATTTTTTATGCAGAAACAAAAATCTACCGAACATGGATTACAAGATTTCAACGTTTTATTTGATAAATTTATTTTTTAAATTTTACTGCAGTTCTTTAATGCAACCAGATAAAGACAATTTTTTTATAACGTAAATTGCAAATAACTTTTCCTCTTATTCTTATTACAAATAAATACTATATTTATCAAAATTTATAGAAATTTTTGACACTTAATCTTTACAATCTTCAAAAAATATCACTTCCGGTGAAGATATTTGTACCAAAATCTAATGAGCTCTTCCTATTCGTATACAATTGTAAAATACCAAATATCAAAATTTTTGGGTAAGTCGTATTTGAGTTATCCAACAGACGGCATCGGCCCGGACCACACACATACACACACACACACGCACACACACACACACATACACACACACATCATCGGGAAACTATCAAAAATGAGTTGTAAGGACCCTAATTCGTGCTCATCCACTAAAAACTCACTACCCGATTTTTTGCATGATTCCAATACCTTCCTTTACAGGTAAGCGGAAGGTAAAAATTATTAAAATATAAATTATTTTAATCCTAAAGCAAGTACCTACAACAATGAATAACAATACATAACAATAACACAAAAAATTGTTTTCTTCTAGATTAATTTGTATTATTGTTATGTATTGTTTTATTTTTTTTTATATTTTAATATTTTTTGTTTAAACATACGTTGCAATACATCGTTGAAAAGAGAAAAAAAACGCTATTCAACCATGTAAAAATCCAATATGGCGCCCATTTAAAATAAGGAAGTTATTATTAATATCTTGGAAACCGCCATCTTGAATTTTATTCTGACATCATTTTTGAGTTTCTCTCATCAAATCATGTAACTTTTATATGAAACATTTTTTAATATCTTTTATAATTACGGAGTTTTTTGCCTTTTTTTTAATCGCGAATTTCAGTTTTTTTTGAATAACTTTCAAACTGTTTGGAATTTTAAATGTTTTTCAACGGAATTTAAATAAGTTCTAAAAACTGCACAACATTGCCCATTTAACCGACCTCGTAGCTCCAGTTTCCGAGATCCCAATGGTGACCCAATCAATTTGGGACACCCTGTATATCCTTTAATTTTTTGTCCTAAGTTGTGGAAGACATGATGGATTTATGTATATTATATTTTATATAAATAAATTAATTAAAAAATTGTTTTGAATGGAAAAATTTAATTTGTACCTAAAAATAGAACGTCCACTAAAACACGTTCTGCGTTTATGAAAGGTTAAAAAACAACGTACAATTTGACATAATTATTATGTTAATTTTTTATCCGATAACTTAATAAAAACAAGACAAGGACTTAATATTTAAATGCTCAAAAAATCCACGACATTAATTTTCATAATTATTAATAATTGCTTGAAATGGTCAATTATTTCCAATCTATTTATTTATTTTCGACAGCAATGGAGAGCTCATCATCGAATACTCTGGCAATGGGGGACTTAGCGGCCCGAAGAAGACAACTGAAGTCTCAGCAGAGTACAGTCACTAGCAGAAGGCAGCAAGCGGTTTGCGTCCGCCGCGCTTGCAAAAGTTACGGCCCTAAAAAGAACTCAAATGTAGTTTTAGACGGCCTTAACATGACTGTGCCGAAGGGATGCATGTAAGTTAACTTCAAACGGCTGTATCTCGGAAACTATTAGAGATACAGGGTTGTACTTGGCGGGAATCGATTCTTTGGAGTTTTTTCTACCAGAAACTGTCTAGTTTTTATTTATTTCAAGGCTAGTTTAAGTACAATTACTTTATATCTGCGGTAAGAGCTAATATTTCAAAATTGACTTGTTCATGTAATATTAAAATATTTCTTGTAGTTGTACCCCTTCAAATTTTGTATCAAAACTATGCATACCTACATAATTTGACTCGAGGAATCCAAAAAAAATAAAATAACTTTTCGACCATTTTTAGTTTTTGATTTGTCGAAACTAAGTCGAAAAGTTATAACCGATTTTTTTTTTCGACTACAAATTTGAATTCCGTGGGGTCGAATTAGTATATAACCAAATTTTCAGCTAAATCTTATCTTTAGATTTTAGGTCAAAAAATAAAGAAATTTTGTCCCTCACGTTTTGAGTCATTTTCGAAATCCGTTCATAAAAATTGTACCGCTTGGAATTTTTTCGTGAAAATTTGGATTCCTACATAATTTGACCCGAGGAATCCAATGGTGTAAAAATAAATTTTCCTTTTTGACCAGTTTTCGACTTAAAAAAATTATGTCGAAAAATATTGGTCGAAAAAAAATTCGACTGCAGATTTAAAATCCTGGGGGTCGAATTAGTATATACCCAAATTTTCAGCCCAATCGGGGAGAAAAAGTTATTTTGGCCAATATTTCGGCAATTTTTGGCCATTTTAAAAAACCCTTAATAAAAAATGTACCCTTCAGAATTTTTTAACGAAAATTTGTATCTATATATAACTCGACGCGAGGAATCCAATGGTGACAAAATTATGGTCGTAGCTACTCCCGCCTTTTACCTACAAATATTATCTCGAAAAGTATTGGTCGAAAACTTTTTTGAGTGGCACCATTGGATTCCTCGAGGTCGAAATAGGGTATAACCAAATTTTGGGCGAATCGAAAATTTTCGATATTTTTCGACTTGATTAATTTTTAAAAATGTTTTATAAAATTTATTTGAGCTGGAATTTTGAAATAAAAACTTGCATTTATATGTAGTTTAAACCGAGGAAACCAATGGTGTCACTAGAAAAAATTTGCAACCAATACTTTTTGAGATAATGCTTGTAGGTAAAAGGCGGGAGTAGCCATGACATAAATTTTGTCACCATTGGATTCCTTGCATCAAATTACATACAAATCCAAATTTTCGTTCCAACGGGTACAATATTTATATACTTTTTCTAGTTTTTGTTTTAAACAACAATTTTATTTTTATATTTTATTTCTCCATTTTTCAAATATGGTTTGCTGGCTGTAAGTGGTTATGATAAAACCACATTACTTAATTTTTGTATAAAATATGTATTCTTATATTTAATTTTGATTTTAAAAGAATCTAGTTTTCGACATATTCAGAGGTCTCATTAATTTAGGGCCCAAAAAAATTTCTAAAGCTATTCTACCATAAAATTTATTACTTAAGAAACAATTTAGCTCCATTACTTTTACATTTCCGGCTTGAAATTTAGTAAAAACGGAAACATATTTTAATTAAGATGAGTTTTGAAAGTGTTCCTAACATAAAGTAATACTATTTAGCAATATACGGAAAAAACAGTCTTTAAAACATGCTAATTATTATTTAAACACCACGTAAAATATTTATTTAAATGATTCTAGACATAAATAAATATATTTTATTGCAAATAATTATTATTGACACATTGTTTGTTAAAACATAAAACAATAAAACCATGACAACGACAAAAACACATTGACATCTCTCGTTTCTTAGTAACCATAAGTTGCATTTATTTATTTTGTTACTCACTTGACAACGACTCAAATATTTAAAGATTTACGCATATAACAAGAAATTTCCAAGGTAAAGCTACGTAAATTTGAAGTACAAGAAAATTACTTTACATAACACTAGACTTTGTATTCTACTTTAATTATTGACTAAAAATAATGGTAAAATTTACAAGATTGACGCATAAGCAATTACTAAGATCTTAAAATATTTGACATAACTTTCTTTGAATTTGAAGTAACTTTCTCCCAAACATCTGACAGTGCGCGCACGCTACCTTGACCTGAAAATATTACTTTCCTATTATATCTTACATAATCTATACGAAATTGTCTCAAATTTGAGTTCATTACTTCCTTATAGCTCTGAATTTAAGATGAATAATCTGATGTGACCGGCACATCACGTGTATGTTTTTTTTTAAATTATACGCACTATTAAAATTGTTAATTATTTTGAGTTTATAGTTTTACTTATATTTGAATAGATTTTTTCTACTCCCATGCTGCCATGCTATAATTTAGTCATTTTATATCTGTCATCTGTACTTTAATGACACTCATTTCGATACAGTTTTTCATTATGACATATAAAAGTAAATCTCATGCAAATTGATAGTTTAAAAAAATTAAAGCATGGGCGTATCATTGCATAATATACTATTTTGCACTTCCGGGACTAAAAATCTTCTTTAGTCCTTAATTTTTTCTTAATTTGATCCCAAGGGATTATTTTTCATATTTAATCCCGTTGTAAAGGAATTGAATTAATTATTCCCGTTGTCAAGTACGTGCTATTTGTTACAGGGTATCTATGGTAACAATATAAATATTTGTTATAAAATTTACTGTCAAAATTGCAAAATGTGTATTCTTTTAAACTATTTTGCATTCGTTTGAGGATGAAGTGCAAAAAATAGCGTATATACCACAGGACTAAAGTATCTTTAATCCCTCAGGTGATTATTTCCCTCACCTTCGGCTCGTGAAATAAACTTTCATCCTCAGGATTAAATCATGCACTTTAGTCCCTCAATATATAATATACTATTATTGTTCTTCTTTGTATTATTGTAAAATGTTTCTGTCACAAACATAAATTGTTACCGAAAACTTACAATTATAAAAATTATTGTTATAATCCTGTACATGGTATCATTGTTGATAAATTTGTCTAGGTTGTTACCAAATGCCTACAATAGTAATAGTATAGTAATATATTTAACTTTTTTTCTATCGCACTATTTTCTACGACTGCCTAAAACCAGCCCGAAACTCGTACTTTACCGCATCCTAAGTTTGCATAAATTGGAATTATTTATGAATTTTTATAATCATGTACAATTTTAAAAATCTGACGTGGCCATCACACAACCTTCCGCCATATCTACACTTTAAACAGAAATGTATACGTACAAACCGGTGCCCATTTAAAATATACAAATAAAAATCTAAAATATTCAAACACAGAAATTAGTATCACCTGAATCAAAAGATTCATTCACACGAAAACTCTTCTGTGTTGAAGCCATCCTCCGTTCAATTACTACATTTAATATCTCACTTATGACTTATATAGCGCTAGTATGCCAACTTGTCACCCGTCTCACCTGTCAATATTTTTTACGCAGAAACAAAAGTCAACCGAACATGGATTACAAGATTTCAACGTTTTATCTGATAAATTTATTTTTTTAATTTTACTGCAGTTCTTTAATGCTACCAGATAAATACAATTTTTTTATAACGTGAGTTGCAAATAACTTTGCTTCTTACTCTTATTACAAATAAATACTATATTTATCCAAATTTATATAAATTTTTGACAATTTTCTTTTTCAATCTTCAAAAAATATCACTTCCGGTGAAGATATTTGTACCAAAATCTAATGAGCTCTTCCTATTCGTATACAATTGCAAAATGACAAATATCAAAATTTTTGGGTAATTCGTATTTGAGTTATGCGACATCCGGCATCGGCCCGGACCACACACATACACACACACACACACACACACACACACACACACACACACACACACACACACACACACACACACACACACACACACACACGCACACACACACACACATACACACAGACATCATCGTGAAACTATCAAAAATGAGTTGTAAGGACCCTAATTCGTGCTCATCCACTTAAAACTCACAACCCGATTTTTTGCATGATTCCAATACCTTCCTTTACAGGTAAGCGGAAGGTAAAAAGACACAACTGTTAATGTGATTCGAGCGGTTCAGGCTAGTCAAATCATGGTTTAAATGTAACTTTGTATTGTAACTTTTAAAAATTACAATTATATGTTTCAAACATACGGTATTTATATGTCAATTAAAAGTTGCTGATTTGACTGTCATACCAACTTTGAAACATAAAATATATAAGCAAAACGATTCTATTATAAAGATCATTTAAGCTTTAATAATATTGCAAACATTATAAATAGATGAATAATTGATGTAGACACAAATATATTGTAGCTTTTGTAAGTAATATATGATCTAATATAAAATTTGAAACATAACATTCTACGACTGACAACTGACAGCATCAAATGTTAGCTGTCACTTTGCTGTAGAAAGTGTCAAAATCTTTAAATTAGAACAAAATTTACAATTATACTGGACGGTTTACTCCAAATTATTATTAAATTATTTAATAACAAATAAAATACGAACGCATCCACATTAAAACCGAATTTGTCAAAAAATTTGTGTTTCAAATTTATCGCAGAGTACAACGGTGCAAGATCTACTTTTCACTCCGTTATTTTTTTGAAATTCGTAACATAAAATATTTATTTCTGAGTTAACTAGGCGGTCAATTTTGATAATACTTCGCATACGTATTAAATTAAATAGTATTTTAAACAAAGTTTATGGGTTTGAGTCAAGAATTTAATGTAATATATTCAGCAAAGTATTATTTTTCCTATACCCACCATGTTAAGGAGGTACACTCGGGCGGTGAGGGGTTAGGGGAAACTCCTATGCTCGCAATGCATTTCATATCAGGGTTCCAACTTAATAAAAAATAATAATAAACATTTTTATTGTATATAAACGCAGTCTATTCGCATTTTTATCTAATAAAATGAGATTTAAATCAATTAATTAAGAATATTATTAATTTTTATTATGTAAAACTTGTTTATTTTATAATATTTTATTCGGTCAAATACCAGTGGAAAACTACGGCAACGCTGTGCTGTTTTATGTCAATCTGACAGATACTAAACATGAAGGTGAAGGGAATTCTGCACTTGAAATTTCATACAAATCGTTAGGTATAAATTATTTATCATTTGTACACAATATACCCTTCATTCTTGCGAAAAACTTGTGATTATAGATATATAAGGTTTTTTTCTGGTTAAAATTCAAATTTCGCGCTTTTCAACGTTGCCGTGTCTATATTATGTTTTCGCCTATATTCTCCAGTAGGCATAAACGTCAGTCTTTCGATTAAGAATTCTTGTTAATTACGTGGTAAGTGATGCTTGTATTACTTTTATCCGGTCTTTGAGATAGTAATGCACGTTTTAAAGAAGCAATTGGAATTTTCCTTCATTTCGTTGAATGCTTTTTACGTTGATTTAAAAGTAGTCCCATAAGAGGCCATGTAAAATGTAGTTTTTTAACATTTATTTTTGGATAAACTACGTGGTGAAAAATTATGAAAAAATTCAGGTAACATTTTTACAATGTTTTGATTAATTTTGCAAAGTTTCATTAAACTCTCTCATTATTTCAAGTGTCGAGTGTACCTCCTTAAAAAATGTCATTTTTATTTGTGAATATCTCTGGATAGAAACGGTCAAATCGATTGAAATTTGAAATGTACATTGAAAACAGTGTCTTTTATAGGCTTTATGGTTTCTTAAAGAATCCGGGATTCTTAAATTCAGGATTTCTTAAACACTATTCATTAGTAATTTAATATTTGTTTATAGATATGGCCTTTTGGGATCCAGTGGTTGTGGAAAAACAACCTTATTAAGTTGTATAGTAGGTCGTCGACGGTTAGATTCTGGGGAAATTTGGGTGTTAGGTGGTAGACCTGGTTCCCGAGGCAGTGGCGTACCTGGTCCTCGCATTGGTTACATGCCTCAGGTATTTAAAAAAAATCTGCACAAGACCTATGAAGTGTATTTTTCTTCCGTTTGTTTAATTATTATTATTTTATAGGATATAGCATTATATTCTGAATTTACCATAAGGGAGACCTTGCTATACTTTGGATGGGTGTGTGGCATGACCCGTCAAGAGGTATACTAAACAAAATGGCTGCCTGTCAGTTGTCAAAACTATTTTGATTTTAGGTCGAACAAAAGATCGAATTTTTGGTCAACTTTTTAATGTTGCCTTCTGCTAACAGACCTGTTAAGAACCTTAGTGGCGGACAACAGAGACGAGTTAGTTTTGCAGCTGCCTTAGTACATGATCCGGAGTTATTAATTTTAGACGAACCTACAGTAGGCGTTGATCCATTGTTGCGGCAAAAGTGAGTTTATCCAAAACTGACACGAAATATCGCTGCAAACTTATTAGATTCGAATTCAGCAGTATTTTTTACACAAGAAAACTATATTTTAACTTAATTATATACAGGGTGTAACAGAAATAAGTGCTTTAATTTAACCTGTAATGTCCCTCCACGAGAGAAATAATTCTTCAAAGATTTGTCACAAATTTGATTACCCGCCTATGGAACACATCAACAATTAAAAAACAACAATTGCCGACTGTCAAAACAAAAACACATGTTCACTATTAATTTAATTTATGCTGCGCTGTTCTTGTTATTCTGCGCAGTGATATAGTGCTGGAACTGCCTGTTATTTGTTGCGCAGTTGGTTTTGTTGTGCGCATTGCGCAATGCTGCAAGCTGCAATCAGCTGATTCGTGTGCGTGTGAGTGATTTAAAGAAAATCGCTGCTGGTAGTTGTTTTCCTTGATAGCGTGCGGGTTTTCGTTTGTCCAAATGTGTGTGTTGTGCATGTTGAAAATACCTTCTCTTGTAAATCCCGCCTCATCAGTTGACAATACAAGTGATAAAAAATGTTGCTGCTCTTGTATTTTACCAATAGCCCATTCGCAAAATTGACGTCTACGAGGTGGATCTATATGTAATAAATGTTGTACTTTTTGTACATGGTATGGATGTAGATGTTGTTCTTTTAAAATCCTCCAAACTGTCGTATGTGATACTCCGTGTTGTGATGATAGTCTCCGTGTACTGGTACCAGGCTGAGCTTCAATGCCATCCAAAATAGCCTCTTCAACATGTTCAATGTGATGATGACGTTCCCTACCATGATCTTGAGCTGCAGGATTATATACATCACGGAGATGTTGTCCAACATTTACAAATGTGCGCACATGAGTCACACGACGATTTGGAAAACGTTCCATGTAAATTCGTTGGGCTTGAGCACCGTTTCCCAGAGCTTCACCATAGGTCAACACAATGTCTGTATATTCGTTATTTGTAAATGCAGGCATTTTGAAAGATTTTTATTTGTAATATCTGATTTATTACCAAAATATTACTTATGTCAAAACTTAATTGGAACAAGTGACACAACAATCAAATGACAATAACAATGATTTCATGGGTAATGCTACTGAAGTAAATAATTATGTGGAACGACTCGTCAATTTACGGGGTTGAAAAAATGCTTTTTTGTACTCATCACCTAGGAAGTGACATATGAAACACGCAATTGACAATCGGAAATGTCAATTTCCCAGTGCAGTCAATCAGGAAAAATGCAAATAACACTGGCCTTTCTAGACATTTTAGAGTAAAATCATCTTAAAAATAATAAAATTTAGTTTATAAAGTGTTACTTCCGGGAATTATAATTAGTGAAGACCACCGAAAACCGCCAATATTTAAAAATAAAACTTGTGTACAGCGCGCCATCTGTTGGTAGTAGTGAGTACAAAAAGCATCGTAACCTCAAATTTAATGATCAGACTACAACTACAACTTGAATGTATTTGATTATAGTTTTATTCGTTACAAAAAACCTCTTGCGGGAAGACCCATCCCAGCATTCGCGTAAATGAAACCCTCGCTCCGCTCGTGTTTCAAAAAACCGCTCATGTGGGATGAAAATCTTCCCGCATTTGGTTCGTAAATAACTATTTTAAAAATGCGATTTCTAAAAAAAAATTTACGGAACATTGTTCCTCACGACGAGTTACATTACTGGTTAAATTTAAAGCACTTATTTCTGTTACACCCTGTCCTGTATAGAATTATTTTGTACCATAGATGATAGATGAAATGCAAGAAATGTAATCAAAACTGCCTTTTCCTGAATTCATTGACAAAAATCTCGTATATTATATTTATTATGCGCACTATTTTATATAATAGTTTCTTCTTTTTTTAGTATTTGGGATCATTTGGTAGAAATAACAAAAAAAGGCAACAGAACAATAATAATAACAACACATTACATCGACGAAACAAAACAAGCATCACTGGTAATTATTTTAAGGTTACCCACGTGTCACAAAATTATCCAACCTATTTTCAGATTGGTTTGATGCGAGGTGGCTATTTCTTAACTGAAGAATCCCCCCAGCGGTTGATTCAACAATGGGGCGCAGAAAGTCTGGAAGATGTGTTTCTAAAACTGTCAGTCATACAAAATATGGGTAAGCGGCGCAGATCTTCCATTGCGCATGACGTCATCGAGACGATCACAGTGCCATCTGGCGCCATAAACGTGAGTTTATAGCATCGATAAACAAGCTAAAGATAGGAATCTAGATGCTTTTGCTTGAAACACAGTTCGTAGCGCCCCTATATTTGCCGAGGAGAACTAAATTTGACGTGGGCATAGCTGGCTTGAATTTGTTATTCATATTTATTACTTGTAAAATTATTTTAGTTCTCAAAAAAATAAGTAACACACATAATACCTTAAAAAACGTTTTATTAGTAAACAAATAATCATAATATATAGGGCACTTTCGAAATACAACACATAATAAGACACACAAATGTAAAGTAAGTAAATATAATAAAAAGTATATTTACCAAATGTCGTTCGGGATAATTTTTTAATTAATAACATAAAATTTTAAGATATTGACACACTCATATGTAGCGAAGGCTGATATATTATGAATTTTCTTCCTAGTTGTCAGTTTCTCAATCTCGTATTCTTATTTTATTCATATATTTTCGTAAATCGTATCCATATGAATAATTCTATAATTTAATAACGAAATGTTAATGTGCAGTTTTGTTATTTATAATAAATAATTACTTACAGTATCATTTATAGTCAAAATGTGTTATCAAGTGAAGGAAATACTTGCACTAAGAAAATGTCAAAATTAAAAATGTAACATGAACAAAATTTATAACGCCTACTTTACAATTATATCGCACTTTTGATAAAATAATTCTCTTTTTTACCGATAATTTATGAAAGAATGCCATCTATATTTGCCGACGGGAACTACAAACTGTGTTTCAGCAAAGGCTACCTGAGATTCCGCCGGCTGGTTTATAGCTAGTGTTTGACGTCACTAACATCAAAATGTGAATAAAATGGCTGGGTTTCTAGGAGGCAGTTATCGACGACGAAATTGGCGAAATTTCCGGAGAATTCGGAGATAATGTTTCTATGTCGTCCAGAGGGGCAGGCAGACGGGTGTCTTTAATCCCAGATGATATTGTTGAAAGTCCACCAGAGTTGCCACCTGATGATGACGTCCCAATGAAGTTTTGGGATTATTTTAAGTTTGTAAACCCCATGCATTTACAAGCTATGATTTGGAAGAATTTATTATGGATGTGGCGAAATGTACCGTAAGTAAATAACGCTATATCCTCAAATAGATATGGCTTCAACTCCAGAAAATATCAATTTAGAGTTGAATGTTAGTACAAAAGAAAATTCAACGCCAGAAAATTGTAATTGGCAAAACCAAGTCTGTAGTATGTGGGACTCAAGAATTGTACTAGATTCACTTCATTATAATTTCGACACCGCATAGTCGCATTTGTTGTGAAGCCGACACTTCCTGAGACGTAGTAGGCTGATTGAGACCTAGCTTGCAGTGCGGATTGCGTGTACTACAATAATAGACTTGTTTAGTGGTTACGTCACACTGGTTCCAAACAACGTTCGTTGCTAAGACCGTTGCTATGCAAGTCGGTAAAACAGGCTGGTTTGACGTTTGCCGTTTGACAATAACTGCGTCTTTAAATTTATTTTGAGATTTAATTGTTTTAAAGTGGCTTAAAAACACGTAATAAAGTTTAGTTCGGTAATAAATTATTTTATAAATGATTTTTGATTGTCAAACCAAACTGTTTTATCAACTACCATAGCAACTACCTTAGCAACAAGTGGCCATTTTCTTGTTTGGAACCAGAAAGTGACGTCACACTAAACAAGTCTATTCTAAAGTATCTGTCAGATGAAATCATTCTAACCTACAACAAAATTCACTTTGAGATGCAATTTAAAAATCTGACGTGGCCATCACACAACCTTCCGCCATATCTACACTTTAAACAGAAATGTACAATCCGGTGCCCATTTCAAATTAGTATCACCTGAATCAAAAGATTCATTCACACGAAAACTCTTCTGTGTTGAAGCCATCATCCGTTCAATTACTACATTTAATATCTGACTTATGACTTATATGGCGCTAGTATGTCAACTTGTCACCCGTCTCACCTGTCAATATTTTTTACGCAGAAACAAAAATCAACCGAACATGGATTACAAGATTTCAACGTTTTATCTGATAAATTTATTTTTTAAATTTTACTGCAGTTCTTTAATGCTACCAGATAAAGACAATTTTTTTATAACGTGAGTTGCAAATAACTTTGCTTCTTATTCTTATTACAATAAATACTATATTTATCCAAAATTATATAAATTTTTTACAATTATCTTTTTCAATCTTCAAAAAATATCACTTCCGGTGAAGATATTTGTACCAAAATCTAATGAGCTCTTCCTATTCGTATATAATTGTAAAATACCAAATATCAAAATTTTTGGGTAATTCGTGTTTGAGTTATGCGACATCCGGCATCGGCCCGGACCACACACATACACACACACACACACACACACACACACACACACACACACACACACACATACACACACACATACATACAGACATCATCGAGAAACAATCAAAAATGAGTTGTAAGGACCCTAATTCGTGCTCATCCACTTAAAACTCACAACCCGATTTTTTGCATGATTCCAATACCTTCCTTTACAGGTAAGCGGAAGGTAAAAATATGTACGCATTTTTTGTTAATTATTGTGCAGGGGGTGATTGTTGTATTATTTAATATTTTATAAATTATTTTACATTTTAATGACAGTTATAAGGAGAAATCTAAAGATGACGTTTTTTACCTTTTGTAGGTACTATAATATTTTAGCAAGAGCACTGTTTATTTTAAATGTTAACCTTAAATTATTATATTTGATTAAAATAATAAAGATGTTTGGTAGAATTATTTTTGTATAGATTGCACGGCTTTCAGCCATTGATCTCGTCTAGCTTGGTTCATTGGATATCTGAAATAACTTTTAGTTGCATTTTCTGATCTATTATTATTATTTCTACAGAAAAACTTACACACTAAATGACACATTTTCTTTTTTTGAAGCCTAAAACTCTTGACACGTTGGCATAGCACAATGATTAACCATAATAATGTTTTAAATTCAACTAAATACAGAATTTGTAACTATCATATAAACTACTGAAAAATATTTCGATTATTTGACACAAAACAGAATTTAAGAAGTGTTTCACAAAACATAAAACAATACTAAAACCTAACCTTCGAAACGCTTGTCACATAATGACATAATGTAAACAGAAACAAGACAACATTACAGTAAACTAGGCATCACGCATTACCAACGCGGTCTACCTCCCGTTCCCCCACCCAAGTAAGTGTCGGCTTCAAAACAAGCTCTACATCAACAATGCCATGCGGTGTCTAAATTATAATAGGTCATTGGTTCAAGCTCATTTTTGAACCTTCTAGTCTTCTAGATTTGCACCTTCCTGTGTTTTAAAGGTTTGAATTTGCCTGGGAATGAATCGTTTATAAATTTGCATTTTCTGGTGTTATCATTTTCCTTTCCAAACAGGGATAGCACGAACCTCTGAACACATTGTCTATATAACTTACAATCAAAATGGCTTAAACACATTTCTTTTGCCTGGTCCATACGAGGGGTCGTTTTTATATTCCCGGACTAGGGATGAAAACAAAAGACTAGAGCAACAAAAAAAAATTATTTTTTGCACTTCCGGGACTTAAACTCTTCTTTAGTCTCTATTTTTAGGGACTAAGGTTCTAAATTTGATCCCAAGGGATTATTTTTCATATTTAATCCCGTTGTCAAGGAATTGAATTAATTAATCCCGTTGTCAAGTAAATACGTGCTATTTGTTACAGAGTATCTATGGTAACAATATAAATATTTGTCATAAAATTTACTGTCAAAATTACAAAATGTGTATTCTTTTAAACTATTTTGCTTTTGTTTGAGGATGAAGTGCAAAAAATAGCGTATATACCACAGGACTAAAGTACCTTTAATCCCTCAGGTGATTATTTCCCTCACCTTCGGCTCGTGAAATAAACTTCACCCTCTGGATTAAATCATGCACTTTAGTCCCTCAATATATAATATACTATTTCAATATAGTTCCCCTGCTTTTGAATACAGGTATAACACCGTTTCAATAACATCTTTAATCCAGTATAAAAATATTTATTTGGTTTTTCCGCTGCTATAAGTTCGTCATTTTCCCTAAATTTTGTCCCCCTTAGTGTTTTTTTGAGATTTGGGAACAAAAAATAGTCACTGGGTGCTAGATCTGGACTAGAAGGCGGATGTTCAATTTCTTCGAAGCCACAATCAGCTACAGCAGCTTTTGAAAGTCTGGACTTGTGCATTGTCGTGGAGCAACAAGACACCTTGCGTCAGTTTTCCGCGTCTCTTCACTTTAATAGCATCTCTAAGGCGATGCATCAGGTTTGCATAATACTCTAATTGCTAACTGCTAATTGTCGCTTCTTTAGTCTTGCATCCTCCAGTACCAAACACTTGGTTTTTTCAACAACATCTGAAGTGATCCCGTCAACAGGGCGAGGATCATCATCCAGTGATTCTCGACCATGTTTAAAAAATTTTGACCACTCGCAAATAGTTGACTTAGAAGGGCAATCATCCCCGTATACAGCCAACATTTCTTCAAGAATAATTTTTGGAGGTTTTCCTTGTTTTGTAAGGAATTTTATAACAGCCCGGTATTCGATTTTATTCATTTCGATAGATATACAACGCGCGACGACACAAACTGACAGATAATAAAATTAATAATGTTGCAATTGTTTTGTAAATTGTTGTTACCAAGGCATATGTGATTAAAAAACAGCATAATGAAAAATTGCATCAAAATTCTAAACAGCCCATACTCCAGTCAAAATACGGGTTTGGTTGTATTATTACTGGCAACTACCAGATTTGGTCTAGTATAGGTTTTTTGGGTCGCTGAACACGAATTTCGGGGTCATTTTGTAAAGAAATGTGCGGAACACCCTTAAATTTGCAAAAACTACCCCCAAAATGGGTTGTTTTTTATATATTCGTCCTTTGAGTGCCCAGATTTCGCACAAAGGGGTTTTTTGGGTCGCTGATTAAGAATTTCGGGGATTTTTTTTATAAAAATTAATATTTCACCCTTAAATTAGCTAAAACTACCCCCAAAAAGGGTATTTTTGCTATATTCGCACTTTGAGCGTCCAGATTTAGTCCATATAGGTTTTTTGGATGGCTGATCAAGAATTTAGGGGTTTTTAAAATAAAAATTAATTTCCTAAAACTACCCCCAAAAAGGGTGTCTTTGTTATTTTCGCACTTTGTGCTAATTTAAGGGTGAAATATTAGTTTTTATTAAAAAAATCCCCGAAATTCTTGATCAGCGACCCAAAAAACCCCTTTGTGCCAAATCTGGGCACTCAAAGTGCGAATATATAAAAAATACCCCATTTTGGGTGTAATTTTTGCAAATTTAAGGGTGTTCCGCACATTTCTTTACCAAATGACCCCTAAATTCGTGATCAGCGACCCGAGAAACCTATACTAGACCAAATCTGGTAGTTGCCAGTAATAATACAACCCTCCCCCGTATTTTGACTGGAGTACCAGTCCGGGAATATAAAAACAACCCCTCGTATATAGCTAAATATTTTTTAGGGTGATGATGTTTATAACTGGACTACCAGTAGCCCAAATTGTGCTTTTCTGTTATTCCATCGGCCACGACCCAAAAGGTTTATCAATTGCAGTGAAAAATTACGAATTGGATACTTCGACAGGTTGTCCTGTTTTTCTTGGTTGCAATTCAACGTATATGAGTTGTCGCTTTCTACGATTTTTGGAAGGAAAAGATAAAGTCTTGGTACGTTTTTACCTATCCCATATGAAACCCAATAGTTATACAAATGTTTCAGACGTACTTTGATACTGAAGATGATGCAATAAATAACGTCAAATGGGGAAAATCGTGGATGGCATTGATATTCCAAGCCAACTATTCGGAATCGTTCAATAATCGTATAGATTATGGACGAAACGCTTACGATTGGGATATCGACAACTCGGATATCACGGTCTATCAAGATAAGTCAAGTAAGTCAGCTTTTCAACGTGTTATTACTTTTTTAATATCTCAAAATTTATTTTCCACGTAAAAAGCATTAGAATTGTTTTACTCCTTCTAGACTATAAAGCTAAAAATATTTTTTTGTCATACCTGCACAAAAAGTAACCTTTTTCGTGCCTGTTTTACGTGCGCAAAGTGGCTTATTTTTTAACTAGACAAAAATGCGTGCGCAAAATACAAGCGTGCGGGAATAGCGTGCGCAAAATTTCACTTTGCGCACGCAAATTTCACTTTGCGCACGCAAATTTAACACACACAGGTTTCTGTAGTTACCGACACGAAATGTGCGCGTAGCACTAGCGCCACACACGTGATAATCTAATACTACAAGCACGTGAACAGCTGTAGTACCTACTTCTCTATGCATAGTTTCTACTGTCGACTATTGTGCAGATTGTGCAGATTTCATTGGATATTAGATCTAATGGACAATAATATTTTATTCTTATATTTTAATGTTCTTTTCTTTACTGTTAATAATTAGTTTCTTATGCTTTTACATATAGGTATTATTAGTTACTTTTTATTTTATACATATTAATTTTAAAAGTATTCATTTTATCTTTTGATAAGTAAGGTCACTCAAAAGGTTACTTTTTGTGCAGTAATGACAAAAAATATCGTGTGCATCTCGTGAGCAAAGGCGCAATTGCGCTTGGCTTCGTTGCAGTCCTCGCCGTAGCGACCCTCGGCCACCTCGGCTCGCCTCGGTAGGCCTTGAGCCGCTACTGCTCGGGCTGCAACTCGCCTCGCGCAATTGCTTACTTTGCGCACTAGATACACAATATACTATTTCAGACCAGCAAATTTCGCTTTTATTATGGCGCGATCTACACTACGCCTTTATCGAATATGCCCAGGACTATATGCGTAGCTGTGACTATCTAGGAGAAGTTGCTTCAATTCCTTTACGTGTAAGTCTATCAAAAAACACTTTCGAACACTTTTAAAACATTCATTTTCAGTTCAATGAACCAATATACGGCGATCGGATACCGAATTTCACAAATTTTGCCGCTCCTGGTATCATTCTAACGTAAGTACTCTCATAGCTAGAGAATCGTAATATAAAATCGTGCCTGACATGACTTTTTGTGTTAATACAAGTCTTGCCTTCAAGAAAATGTTGCATTTCAAACTAGACGCTATTTTAAACAAGTGTACTAAGTGACTTTACTACTTCTGGTACTTGATGTACATAATAATGGTGTTTCATAATTTTGTTTGAATAATAAGTTACTTAGAGTAAAATTCAAATAGCTAGAACCCTGCGCGAAGTACGAATTCTCGTCTTAGAGAGAGAAGCATAGATGATAAACTACGCTACTGTCTGTTCTACAGAACATCAGCTTCAATATCTGTTATTCTCATGTTGACATTCGTAGTGTTTTGCTTCATGTAACCCTGCGAATTTTGTAATTGATTGTGATTGAGTTATATTTTATTTTTGTTTGAAAATTAAGTGAAATGCAGCGCAGCATATACTCGCTAGCTCCGCTTTTGTAAAATGTACATGACAAGCTCTGCCTTTTCGCGCAGTCCAGGGTCCTAGCTATTTGAATTTTACTCTAGTACATGTTAAAACACTTCTAAAAATGTAATATTTACATTTTCTGGAAGTAGTCCAGTCAACGAAGGATCATTTTGGGCAAATGACGGTTCAAAATCCGAATGTTTTGAAACTTTGTAGCATTGTTCGGGAAGGTCTAGTAATGAACATATCAAAAGTCCTGCCCCTTGGTGGTGAGCAGGGGCGGAGGGACCACAAAATGGCTGCCAAAATCTGGTTTTTCTATAATATCTCGTTATCGCTGCATTGTAGAGTACAAGTACTTATTACAAAGTTGTAGAGAATAAAATTTGCTACAACTTTGATGTAAAACGATTTGTTCCCAGATCAATGGTTCGCAAGTTATGATAAAGACAAGCGGAGCGTTTTGTTTGCTATTTGCAAAAATGTTGAATTTTTCCTAATGCAACTGTAACTTTCAAACAAATGAACATATCGACTTCCGGTTTTAAATATTCAATTTAGCAGACATTTTTCTATCCAAATTATAAATTTCAGATTTTGGGGACCCTTGTATAACAACATTTTAAAAAAAGAATGTAAATAATTTTAAAGTTTTTTTTTAAATTTTTGTGGTTTTCTTATTATAATTCCTGAAATAATTGAGATAACGACTTCCGGTTTCCGGAATTGAATTTCTTAGACAATTTCCTATACATTATATTAAATTTTTTATAAGTCTTGGTTAAGCTAAAATTTAAGGTTTTTTTCGAAGAGAAAATGGTAAAATTTTGGAATTTTAAAAATTTCTTGTGTTTAATCAGCTCTATATTATAAACGAATTGAGATATCGACTTCCGGGTTCCGGAATTGAATTTCTTAGACAATTTCCTATAATATACATTATATTAAAATTTTTTATAGGCTTTGGTTAAGCTAAAATTTTAAGTTTTTTTCGAAGAGAAAATGGTAAAATTTTATCATTTTAAAAATTTCTTGTGTTTAATTCAGCTCTATATTATAAACGAATTGAGATATTGACTTCCGGGTTCCGGAATTGTATTTCTTAGACAATTTTCTATAATATTGTATTATATTAAAAAATTTATTGGCCTTCGTTGTGCCAAAATTTATAGTTTTTGTCGAAGAGAAAATGGTAAAACTTTATTCTTTAAAAAAAATGTTGCTATAGAAGGGTCCCTAATATCTGAAATTTATAATTTGGATAGAAAAATGTCTGCTAAATTGAATATTTAAAACCGGAAGTCGATATGTTCATTTGTTTGAAAGTTACAGTTGCATTAGGAAAAATTCAACATTTTTGCAAATAGCAAACAAAACGCTCCGCTTGTCTTTATCATAACTTGCGAACCATTGATCTGGGAAAAAATCGTTTTACATCAAAGTTGTAGAAAATTTTATTCTCTACAACTTTGTAATAAGTACTTGTACTGTACAATGCAGCGATAACGAGATATTATAGAAAAACCAGATTTTGGCAGCCATTTTGTGGTCCCTCCGCACCCGCTCACCACCTACGGGTCAGGACTTTTGATATGTTCATTACTAGACCTTCCCGAACAATGCTACAAAGTTTCAAAACTTTCGGATTTTGAACCGTCATTTTTCCTATTTTGACTGGACTTGAATAAACACAAAAAGTCTTTTCTGTTGATTTTATATTACGGCTCTCTAGCTACAAATGTGTAACTTTTGTCTCTAATTATTTAACGATTTCAGTATAATTTTCTTCTTGGCCGTTGCGTTGACTTCTGGGGCAATGTTGCTTGAAAGAAACGAAGGTAGTCTTGAAAGAAGTCTAGTAGTTGGCATAACTGGCACTGAGATGTTGTTCAGTCACGTGATAACCCAGTTTATGGTCGTTGCTGGACAGACTGCGTTCGTTTTAATATTTTGTTTTGCCTTTTTTGGCCTGACGAACCACGGGCCCTTTGGGTGGGTCCTGCTGCTTGCGTTGATGACTGGACTTTGCGGCATGTGCTTCGGTGAGTCTTGTTTGGGTGTGGCAGCCTCACATTTTACACTAAATTTACTACGCCCAGTTTGGTCCGAATCACGGTAAAAGAGAAGTAGGTTGGGACACTTCCCTATAGTTACCATTACAAATAGCGGTCAAAAATTTTCCTCCTGAAATTAGCTCAATAGATGTCACTAGTGCATTACCACTCTCGACTTATCAGCGTTTATCAAAGATATCTATGCACAAATTTGATTTTTTTTTACAAATTGAATGACAAATGTTTCATATTTTGACATTTAATGTCACAATTTGAATAAATATTTAATAAAATGAGTAAATGTTTCGTGCCTCAATGTACTACCTCTGGGTACAATCCTGGTAACGAAAAATTCCCACTATTTTGTTTACCAAAATGCAGTGAAAGGTTGGAACAGTGGAGGCTTGAGTGGAGGCAAAGTGAATCACTGATGATAACAAATAAAATTTTAATACCTAAACACGTAACAAAACACTTCGCAGAAAATAATATATTAAAACGCTGGAAATCAGGAGATGTTAGTATATTTTAAATCTATACATTTGTATTAGAAAATATTAAATAATGTATTTTTTATTATGCAGATTTGTTTCGAGTATAAAATTCCTCGTTTGTCACGTAGTGCAATCCCTACTTTTTAAAAATTAGATGGTGATAATTTAGAGACACAATCAAAATTTGTCATTGAAAAGAAAATCTTTTATTTGCTATGAGAGAAATTCAAAATTGCCCAAAAGTTCTAACAGTAATTCATAATTTTACATGTGTTGATCAAAATCGTCCGATAGTGCCAGTCGAAGCTATTATTGATACAAATAATGATACTAATACCAATTTAGTCATGTTTAAGATTTGTCAAAAGTTTGACATTTTTATTGTCAGTTGTAATTAATAAGGTTATCAATAGATGTCTCTACTGCATCATCCCTCTTCTCATAGCACACTAGAGAGTGACTGTTTTTTGCCACGCCGATAGCTCAAGTGTCCCAACCTAGCTGTCTAGTAACCGTGGTTATGCTAGATTTGATCTGGTATTATTTGACTTTGTGATTTTGTTATTATGTTTTGACTATTTTACAAAAATTATTAATATAATGAACAAAGAATGCGCGTGCGTGTTAAGAAGTTAACTAAAACGAACTGTCACGAATTCAACGAATAAACCCGAAGCACAGAACAGCACAGTGCATAGGAAAATGAACATTGGTCAATTCGTGTGCTATGCTATAGTTATTTACGAACCAAATGCGGGAAGATTTGGATCCCACATGAGCGGATTTTTTGAAACACGAGCGGAGCGAGGGTTTCATTTACGCGAATGCTGGGATGGTGTCTTCCCGCAAGAGGTTTGTACAATGTTTTTTGTAACGAATAAAACTATAATCAAATACATTCAAGTTGTAGTTAAATTTGAGGTTACGATGCTTTTTGTTCTCACTACTACCGACAGATGGCGCGCTGCACACAAGTTTTATTTTTAAATATTGGCGGTTTTCGGTGGTCCACACTAATTATAATTCCCGGAAGTAACACTTTATAAACTAAATTTTATTATTTTTAAGATGATATTACTCTGAAATGTCTAGAAAGGCCAGTGTTATTTGCATTTTTCCTGATTGACTGCACTGGGAAATTGACATTTCCGATTGTCAATTGCGTGTTTCATATGTCACTTCCTAGGTGATGAGTACAAAAAATTATTTTTTGTCATACCTGCACAAAAAGTAACCTTTTTCGTGCCTGTTTTACGTGCGCAAAGTGGCTTATTTTTTAACTAGACAAAAAATGCGTGTGCAAAGTACAAGCGTGCGGGAATAGCGTGCGCAAAATTTCACTTTGCGCACGCAAATTTAACACACATAGTTTTCTGTAGTTACCGACACGAAATGTGCGCGTAGCACTAGCGCCACACACGTGATAATCTAATACTACAAGCACGTGAACAGCTGTAGTACCTACTTCTCTATGCATAGTTTCTACTGTCGACTATTGTGCAGATTGTGCATTGGATTTTGGATCTAATGGACAATAATATTTTATTCTTATATTTTAATGTTCTTTTCTTTACTGTTAATAATTAGTTTCTTATGCTTTTACATGTAGGTAAATATTAGTTACTTTTTTATTTTATACATATTAATTTTAAAAGTATTCATTTTATCTTTTGATAAGTAAGGTCACTCAAAAGGTTACTTTTTGTGCAGTAATGACAAAAAATATCGTGTGCATCTCGTGAGCAAAGGCGCAATTGCGCTTGGCTTCGTTGCAGCCCTCGCCGTAGCGACCCTCGGCCTCCTCGGCTCGCCTCGGTAGACCTCGAGCCGCTACTGCTCGGGCTGCAACTCGCCTCGCGCAATTGCTTACTTTGCGCACTAGATACACAATATACTATTCTATGCGCTGTGCGTCTTATAAATGGATGTACTAATTTCCATATGACCAATTCATATACTATGCTGTGCTAAATTATTTTCTATGCGCTGTGCGTGTTATAAATCCAGCTTTACTCTTTGAAGGTTCTCTAAATTTCTTCGTTATTTCCTCAGGTTTTGTGGTGGCAATTGTTTGTGACACAGAGCGTACAGCCACGTACCTAGCAATGGGCAGTTTTCTGCCGATTGTAATGTTATGCGGCATCATCTGGCCAATTGAAGGCATGTACTACGCATTGCAGATCATTTCTTACGTTCTTCCATTGACGAAGTCTACAGAGAGTCTGCGATCTATCCTGCAACGTGGATGGGGAATAACAAACCCCGTGGTCTACGCTGGATTCGTTTCTACGTTGCTTTGGATCTTAGTGTTTTTGACAATTAGCATCTTGCTGTTGAAGTTCAAGAAAGGTTAGGGACTTTTGGAGCCAACTTGGTCTGGATAATATCGTAGAATTTAAAGGGTTTCTGTGATCAACAGTATTTATTAAGCTAAGCCATATTGTATTTAATTTTTATTATTTTTGTAGCATAGATAAATAAATAATTGTTTTAATCAAATGTTTGTGTCCTCCTGTTACCATGACAACAATATCAAACACTTCAACAACTGATGTCAGTTAGTCAGTTGCTTTTCGACTGTCAAGCAAAAATGTCATCCATAACTCCGAATCTGGTATGTTTTACTTGTTTAGAAACAAATATGAAACAGCTTATTCGTGTTTATGATTTGCAATTTAATATTTGGGAACTGTTGAAGAATATCGAACCAACAATCGAACAAGTAGGTAATCTTTTACTTATAGCGTTTTTCACTTGTGCACTCGGTGCGCACTAGTGCTGCACTGAATTCGAGCAGCATTTTCCACTTGTACTTTCAGTGCGCACTTTTTTAGTGTTACGTTTTCCACTTGCATTTAAAATTGCACTTAGGGAAAGTTGAGTGCGCTCTCAGTTGCACTGACTATAGGAGCAAGTGCAACAGTTCTAGTGCAAATATGGCGACGAGTAATGTCAAAAGTTTACCAATTACCTATTTTCGTAATTCAAGAACTTCAAGAATTCTAGAAGAAGTTTTTGCGAATTACGAGAAAACAAAAAGACCAAAAATAATGAATTTTATTAATGTTGTAAATAACTACAAATTTAGTAGAACACGAATTTTGGAATTTAAAAAGGAAGATACATACATGTACTACCTATGTTAAGTACGTAAAATACTGTGATGTTTTGTTCTACTATATGGTAGTAGGTACCTTGAAATATTCTGCATTGATTTTCATTTCAGGGTACTGTCTAGATAATACACTATTAATTATTTTAAGGTTATGTAGTTATATCAATTGACAGATAGGCAACTGCACTAAACATTGCTTACGTCTTCCACTTAGTGCGCACTGAAAATAAACCCAGGTCATCACTAGTTCAGTGCATGACGTCACACGTTGCCCTGAATGTGGAAAACGCTAATAGTTTCGTCAGATATCTGAGCAACTTTTTTCAGGACCCTAATGATCCTAAATTGGTATGCAAGAACTGCATACGAGAGGTGAGATCTTCGAGTACGTTTGTCTTAAACTACAGAAAAGCTACAAGTGTAATGAAATATCTTAAGCAGTCAACATCAGTGCCCAGTTTCGAATCGAAAGAAATTATCATCATAGAAAATGACTTGACTTTAGATCAAAAGGATATGCAAGTCTTGAATGAACTAAAAACTAGTGAAAATACTGCAACAATAAATGGTTTACAGTGTTATTTTTGTTCAATTATTCTACCAGATATAGATTCAATGCGACAACATATGATCACACACGCAAACACAGAAGAAAAGAAGATTAAAAAAAGGTCTGCACCTAAAAAAACGGCTATATTACCAAGAAAAAATGCAATAATGACGATGGTTACCCGCAAAAGGGCTCTAAATCGTGAACAAAAAAAATCTGCTACTATCACGTGCCCATGTAAAGATGATCAATGCGACAATTGCTTGAAAAAAAATGTGCAGCAATGTATTGCGTGTCGAATCGTCTTCAGGTCCATTTTAGAGTTGGAAAAACACCGTTGCCAACCGAAATTCCAATGCAATATTTGCTTGAAAACATTTCTCAGTAGTCATAACCTCAAGAAACACGGGATAGTTCACAAAAAATGCACCAAATGCAACAAGGTGTTTGCAAGTCATAAATTGGTGGTCAAACATGAAAAAATCCACGACATCGTGTTTGATTTTAAGTGTTTAAAATGTTCAGCATCATTTTCTACCTCAGAAGAGCTGCACAATCACGCTGACAATCATTTTTATACGTGTGATGGGTGCAGAAAGCAATTCAACTCCATTTCTAGCAGAAATCGTCATGTTAAGAATAGCTGTCCCATTAAAAAGCTACAATGAAATTAAATAATATTGTAAACTTTATGTTCAAATTGTGATAATAGTTTAAAATAATTTTGTGATTGTTTTGTTTAGTTCTAACACCCGTTTTCACAATTACAGTGTTTATTTCATTGTATCAATATAAACAGTTGGTAAGTACAAATTATGATTTAAAATAAAATAAAACTATATTCTCAAATGATCTGCATTAGTTTTTGGGGGAGCGCTTTATTTGCCCAAACTGTTTTTCAGTCAAACGGTCATTTGACCAAACTTTTATTCTTATAACCTGTTATTTCACCAAACGATATTTATCTTACACGGGTATTTGGCCGAACTGTTATTTGACCAAACTGGTATTTTACCAATCTGTTATTTAACCAAACGCTGTTAAACCAAAACGTTATTTGACCAGATCGTCATTATGCCTGTGGCACACCGGCCGAGGAGCATCGAGGACCATCGAGTAACTCCTCGATGAAACGATAGAACGCACCCCGTCCTCGACGAAAAATAGGGGCGCCGCTATTTTCATCGAGTTGTTCCTCGATGAAACGAATGTATCTCATTTCAGACGTATCTTTGGATTTCATTTCGCGCAAAACTTTGATGTATTTGTCACCGATTAAATAGAAATCCATCGCGGACGGGTGCGTTCTTTCGTTTCATCGAGGAGTTACTCGATGGTCCTCGACCGGTGTGCCACAGGCATTTGACCAAACCGCCATTTAACCAAATCGTCATTTGATATTTGGCCTCCAGTTGATAACGACTGATAGAGATTTTACATTTACTGTGAATTTTGGCAAGAAAAACTGCTAAACCACCATTTTACCTATCACTTATCATAAACGTATTATTTGTTTTAAAATAAGCCATTTTTTGATTTTCAAAGTAAATTATTTTTTCAAGAAAAATGTCAATTTCTTATTTCTACAATTTGTAAGTTGAATTATTTAATAAACTAATAAAAAATATTAAATACATATAATGAACTTATAATTTATTGGTATTTTATATTTATAAAATAAATATTTTTATCTACAACAATATAATAATGTATTCATTATATACGTGAAAGTAGTATAATAAACCCCTCCATAAGGACACATTATGAAATAATGAATTCATTATTTCACACTGTTAATTAATGAGTACTTTATTCTTCCGAACTGTCAAAATTACTCGAATGAATTGTCAATTTTTTGAGGTTAGATTAATATGAATACAAATTTGTAAATAAGAAATGTTGCTTTATTTAAAAAGTCGTAGATAAAACGTCGTATTTGACTCGCAAATAATGGCTATAATTAACTCGGATGATTTATACACTCGCCTTCGGCTCGTGAACAAACTTTCATCCTCATTAATTATAGCTTACATTATTTACTCGTTAAATAATATACTATTACCTCCTAACGAACAAAAATCAACGCAACGCGCAAGTCTATCGTAGCGAGGGTTGATAAGTCGTAGCGACAGTCGCTTGGCTACTACGTCACACATCAAGACAATCCAACTTATCAACGTTGATAAGTGAAATAGAATAGGACCCAGTGGATAAATTTATGTGTATCTTGTCTAGTCAATTGTAAATATTTATATTGTAATTTGCATTATAGATTAGATGATATTGCAAGCTATTTTGCTGAGTTTTTAAAGGTTAAATCAAATTCATGACAAGTAGAAATAATAATAATAATCAATTTTTTGAGCTACTTTGCAAACTTTGCTTAGTTTTTCAAGGTTAAATGAAAATAATGTCAAACAGAAATAATATGGTAAGAATAGAATACTCATGTATATTGACATTTAAAACATCAATCGTTTTATTACACATAAAATACATATTATAAAATAAATAAAACGAAAATCGTTTTATTAGACATAAAATACATATATAAAATATACATTTATTTGGTTCAATAGGAATAGGAAGATCATCATATAATTAAGTATGTATAAAATAAGAGGGCATTATAAATTGAGTATTCATATACAATAATTATGCATAACTTTAAAATGTATAAACAATTTCTGCGCAGAAGATAAACTTCTATCACACATGGCACAATTATATAGTCGCATTCGACGTTGCCCAAGTTTAGGTCTACCTCGTTTTCTCACAGCAGTATTGCTAATAATTTTATTTCTTTTTATGTTTATTTTAATCGGAGTATTTACTTTGTGTCTATCGGAATTATTTTCCAGTGTAACCTGGTCTTCCTCAGCGCTCTCCGGTGTGATTCCATCTTTTTCAGCTGTTACAGACTTGTCATTTGTTTTGTTATTCTTCAGTTTCATTCTATTTCCATAATGTTTTAGTTTGTGATTCATCAAGGACTGTTTAGAAGATAGGCCTTTATTGCAAATGTTGCACTTAAATTTATATACGCCAAAATGTCTTCCAAAATGATTGCGGTATGTGTATTTATTATACATTATTTTTGAGCAAATTTTGCATTTATTAAACTGTTGGTTATGGCCTTTTTCGTGTTCTCTTAATAACTTATTATCAATAAAAGAACGGTCACAGAATATACACGTTAAGTTAGGTTGAATATTTGATTCATCTTTCAGGCTACTTCTTCTCAACGTTATTTTTAAACTGGCGTCATCCTTCTTACGTACAATTTTGAGCACATTGTCACCATTGTTTACTATCTCGTACTTATCATTATTTATTGTTTCTAGTTCTAGTTTTTTGTCAATCTCCTCATTTTTGATATGTGTTTCGTCATTTTTATTTATTTTTACTATCTCATAATTATTATTGTCAGTAAAACTATCTTCACTTGCTTGCGAATTTTTTATATGTATTTCGTCATTTTTATCCAGATTGCTTATTTTTCTAATTTTATCACTTTCGTCATCTATTGCCGGTTCTTCTTTTATGATATTATATATACCAGAGTCATGATTTTGATATATAGATATAAATGGGTCTACATTGAGAACACTAACTTGTAATGTGCTATAAATGTTGCTAAAATTTGTGGACTTGAGCTTGGTTATATAATTTTTAAGATACTTTTGGCGACCTAAATAAGCTCGCTTAAATTGGTACATGAACTGTAAGCTCTTGCAGCATTTTTGGCACAACAGCTGTGGAACATCTTCATCTATCTGTAAATTTATAATATTGTTATCTAGTTCATATTTTTTATGACTTACGCCTACCGTTTCTAGTTTGCAAAATGTGAATTTATCTTTAAACGAAACATCATCTGTGTCTAGAGAGTTTATATTTGTTAAATTCTCACGATCTTTTAAACAACAACAACAAAAATGTGATAAATAGTACATTTTGCATGTACGACATTACAACCACAACGTATACAAACTGTCAAACTAACTGTTCTTGAAAAGTAGTGGGGGTTCGAAAATAAATGATACGGATCAGTGTTGCCACTACTTTAAGCGCAATATTGATTCAAATATGCAGCAAAATTATGCACTAGCAGAATCGAGGAGGAAGGAGGCAAAATCCCCGGGGCTCAAGAAACCATGGTGATAACTCAATTATGTCATGCTTCAAACCATCAATGTTGCTCTGTGTACGAGGGGTCGTTTTTATATTCCCGGACTGGGCTGTTTAGAATTTTAATGCAATTTTTCATTATGCTGTTTTTTAATCACATATGCCTTGGTAACAACAATTTACAAAACAATTGCAACATTATTAATTTTATTATCTGTCAGTTTGTGTCGTCGCGCGTTGTATATCTATCGAAATGAATAAAATCGAATACCGGGCTGTTATAAAATTCCTTACAAAACAAGGAAAAGCTCCAAAAATTATTCTTGAAGAAATGTTGGCTGTATACGGGGATGATTGCCCTTCTAAGTCAACTATTTGCGAGTGGTCAAAATTGTTTAAACATGGTCGAGAATCACTGGATGATGATCCTCGCCCTGTTGACGGGATCACTTCAGCTGTTGTTGAAAAAACCAAGTGTTTGGTACTGGAGGATGCAAGACTAAAGAAGCGAAAATTAGCAGTTAGCAATTAGAGTATTATGCAAACCTTAAAGTGAAGAGACGCGGAAAACTGACGCAAGGTGTCTTGTTGCTCCACGACAATGCACCAGTGCACAAGTCCAGACTTTCAAAAGCTGCTGTAGCTGATTGTGGCTTCGAAGAAATTGAACATCCGCCTTCTAGTCCAGATCTAGCACCCAGTGACTATTTTTTGTTCCCAAATCTCAAAAAAACACTAATGGGACAAAATTTAGGGACAATGACGAACTTATAGCAACTGTTCAGGGCCATTTTGCGGAAAAACCAAATGAATATTTTTGTACTGGATTAAAGATGTTATTGAAACGGTGTTATACCTGTACTCAAAAGCAGGGGAACTATATTGAAAAATAATTTTTTTTTGTTGCTCTAGTCTTTTGTTTTCATGCCTAGTCCGGGAATATAAAAACGACCCCTCGTAATAACTATTAAGCCCTGTTTGCACGAGGAATCTACCAAGATTCTGAATCCTGGAAAAGAAGAAGCTTCAAGATTCTGAATCATAGAAAAAAAATCCTGTTTGTAGCAGTCGTAAATTATAAATTCTTCTTTTCCAAGACTCATTGAAGATTTAATTTAGCGGCACCGCAATTTAACAGGTAATTCTCACTAGAAGGAAGAAATCTTCTTATTTTCCAGGATTCAGAATCTTGTTAGAATCTGCAAAGAACCCTCGTGCGAACAGGGCTTTAAAAATAAATGGACCTAATTTGCACCCTTGGGGCACTCCAGTGCAGCCATTTTGCTATACTCTTTGCATTTAAATCTAAATACAAATTTGACAATATAATAAAATTAAAGAAATATATTTACAAAAAGCTAGATATACATTATTATCTTATAATAGAAGTATGTCTACTAGTTCTAGGTAACACAGGAGTACTTAAACCTAAATTATAACTAGTTTCCGAAAGCAAAAAATCGTCTCTAGGTTGTCTAAACGATCTTCGAACAATATTTCTTCTTGAAGACAGCCTTTTTCGTCGTTTCATAATATAAATAAAATTAATATAACAACACGATATA
The DNA here is from genome assembly GCA_947534325.1 of Agonum fuliginosum. NCBI lineage: Eukaryota > Metazoa > Arthropoda > Insecta > Coleoptera > Carabidae > Agonum > Agonum fuliginosum. Next base: position 9,756,285 of record OX384047.1, on the reverse strand, counting down.
CTAACACCTACTAGAATACCACTAATAAATGAAATCACAATAAAAACAGTAGAAAAACTACTTTTGTCAACAATAATATCACATGTGGTAGAATTATTATAAACTGGTGGGCACTTATCATCAAAACTCCAGTTTAAAAGCGAGCTTTTTTCGGTGACCTTTTCCTGAATAACCATTCTTTGGAATTTTTCCACCTTTTGACAAGTATTGTCAAACGAAACCTTATTTCTAGTCAAAAATGCAACTAGATCTGTCATTTTCTGGTTGCAATTCAAATTATTCCCGCTAAAATCTAGGGATTTCAACCCTTCAAGGTTGGCAAAGGTGTCAATCTCCAATTGGATAATAAAGTTCTTGCTAATGTCAAGAGCTGTCAAAGACAGCAGACCAGAAAAGGTTTCTTGATACAAATGTGAAATTATGCATCGGCTTACGTCCAAAACCTTAAAGAAAAAAATTGCACATCTTTTTGGTGATATATTTTGACTTACCTGTAAACTAGGCGAATTTATAATTGCAACAGGTTCAAGAAAACCAAATTTGTTGCCTGACATATATAGTTTTAAAAGCTGTGTGTTAGTTTCGAATACATCTTGCGGTATTGAATGTAAAACATTGTCACTAACGTCGACTATTTGTAATTTATCCAGTTTTTCAAAGGCCCGAAGTGAAATTTGGCTTAAACTATTGGAACTCATGTTTAAAATGACCAATTGTACCAAATTTTGGTCCTAAAATATCGTTTAACAATGAGACTATAAATAAATTGAAGTGATGATTTGCCCCCATATTTACTAATCCCTATTTACCAGCGTCCCTTTTTTACCACCGTAATTCTTTTACCAATCCATTTTTTACCAACATACTTTTACCAATTCATTTTTTACCACCGTCCTTTTTTACCACTAATTCTTTTTTACCACCAACGTATTCTTTTACCAATACATTTTTACCACCGTCCCTATTTTTACCACTAATTCTTTTTAACATTTTACCAACGTGTTTTTTTACCAATCCATTTTTACCACCGTCTCTTTTTTAACAAAGCTAACAAAACCGTACTAGAGCTCCACAAACTCGGTTTTGGTATTTGCTACACTAACAAAACCGTACTAGAGCCCCACAAACTCGGTTTTGGTATTTGCTACACTAACAAAGCTAACAAAACCGTACTAGAGCCCCAAAAACTCGGTTTTGGTATTTACTACACTAACAAAACCGTACTAGAGCCCCACAAACTCGGTTTTGGTATTTGCTACACTAACAAAGCTAACAAAACCGTACTAGAGCCCCAAAAACTCGGTTTTGGTATTTGCTACACTAACAAAGCTAACAAAACCGTACTAGAGCCCCACAAACTCGGTTTTGGTATTTACTACACTAACAAAACCGTACGATAGCCCCACAAACTATTAATGGTAAAACGGAATAGCGGCAAAAAAGTATGGTGATAAAAATTGTAATGGTAAAAACGGAGTGGTAAAAATGTATTAGTGGTAAAACGAAAGGGAGCACACAATTTGGACAAATATAGTTTTGTCAAAACGTAGTTTGACCAAAAATAATTAAGCCAAACTGTATTTTAGTCAAACTGTAATTTGTTCAACTGGAATTTTGTCAAACCGTAAATATGCCAACCCGTAATTTGGCCAAACTGTATTCTAGACAAACTGTAATTTCTCATTCCGTAATTTGACCAAACCGCAACTTCAACTAATATTATTTTGTCAAATAGTTTTCAGTTAAACCGTAATTTAGCCAAAACGCAACTATACCTAACTGGAATAATTCAACACGGAATTTATCCAACACGTATTTTTGTCAAATCGCAGATATGCATAACCGTAATCTTGCCAACCGTATTTTAGTCAAATCGTAATCTTCCCAACTCTATATAAAGACATACAGTTGGGCAGATTACGATTTGAGTAAAATGCGTTTGGCAAGATTACGGTTATGCATAACTGCGATTTGACAAAAATACGGTTTGAATAAATTCCGTTTTGGATTATTCCAGTTAGGTATAGTTGCGTTTTGGCTAAATTACGGTTGACCTGAAAATGATTTGACAAAATAATATTAGTCGAAGTTGCGGTTTGGTCAAAATACGGAATGTGAAATTACAGTTTGTCTAGAATACAGTTAACGGGTTGGCATATTTACTGTTTGACAAAATTCTAGTTGAACAAATTACAGTTTGACTAAAATACAGTTTGGCTTAATTATTTTTGGTCAAACTACGTTTTGACAAAACTATATTTGACTAAATAAGCGGACGCCAAACGAAATAGCGGTAAAAAGTATAGTGGTACAAATGCAGAGGTAAAAGTTGGAGTGGTAAAAAATGGGTTAACGGTAAAACAGGATAGCGGTAAAAAAGAATGGTGGTAAAAATGCTGTGGTAAAGTTGGAGTGGTAAAAATAGAATGGTAAATATATAGCACAATGAAAGTGATTATTACCTTAAAGGTATAGTCGTTTAATTTACTAATCATATTGTCGGAGACATCTAAAAATTGTACATATTCTGGAATATGTGCTTCTATACTCGTCAATTTTTCGTTGACACAAAATGCACCTCGCAAATTATTTTTCATTTCACATATACATCCGTTTGGACATGTAAAATCATCTGATTTTACTGAATTTATTAATACATAACACAAAAATATTACAAACAACGATTTAGTCGACATTTTCGTTGTAAAAGATAAGATAAATGTTATCTTTGTTATCAAATGACTCATATTTTATTCAAGGAACTAAATTACAATAGGCAAGAGTACAAAAATATAAATACAATATACATTTATACAAACTAATAAATATATACATACGTTCTTAACTATTATATAACATATACGGCACAAAAAAAATTTGACAGGCTTCTACCAACCTAGTAAAGCATTATAGCCCCGTTGGTTTTCTCTTCTAACATTGGTAGGACTGGCTCTGGCTCTCTGGTATCATTGGTACCAATATAAATTACGATTATATTGACAAATGATACTATGGCCGAACCTACGACAAACCTAGAAAAAGGACATTTGGACTTTAAAATGTTCCGACTTAAAGGTCATTATTATAGCTATACTTGATTTAAAAACTAGGAGGAGCGATTTGAAGTTGTCTCGTTGAGCCATATTTACACTGTAAATACGAAAAAATCTGATGTGGCCAGCACAAGACCTCCCGCTATACTTACTTTATTATTTTTACTTATACAAATATATTACTACTACTCACAAATATATTTTATATGCCTCCGGTCGGCATCGCTAGTTTTCCATATCTCAAAATCCGCCAGAAACTCTTTGTTGCCAGCCTAGGCCGGCAAACAACCGGAAGTTATAGGTTGGCATCTTGAAATTACTACAGTCGTCAATTTTATGCGTTAAATATTTTTTATACAAGAATTAACAAGATTTTGACAAATTTTAGACGTAAATCGTTAATAGAAACTGAAATAATAGTATATTATTTAATGAGTAAATAATGTAGGCTATAATTAATGAGGATGAAAGTTTGTTCACGAGCCGAAGGCGAGTGTATAAATCATCCGAGTTAATTATAGCCATTATTTTCGAGTCAAATACGACGTTTTATCTACAATTTTTTAAATAAAGCAACATTTTCTTACTACAAATTTGTATTGATATTAACCTAACCTCAAACTTTGGTGTGATGACAATTTATCTGAATAATTTAGAACTATTATGGGCTAGTCATATACAGCGTTTTACAATTTTTTATTATTTTTACTGTTTCTGCTTACAACGTCATAAAATGATAACTTGATGTAACACTAATATTAAAACAGATGTGATGGCAGTTTGACAGTTTGACAGTTGAATTCATTATTTCATAATGTGTCCTTATGGAGGGGTTTATTATACTACTTTCACGTATATAATGAATACATTATTCTATTGTTGTAGATAAATATATTTTAAGCTCAAATGCAAGTATTCAGTGTACAATTTTTTAGGTTATGTATAATAAAATACAAATTAATTAAATTCATTTTATATTTTTGTAATGAAATCGGCACATAAAATATTGTGTATTACACGTCCAGAAACTGTTATGCTAGTGCTCGTAATTTGCAAGCCTCGCCTGTGGCTCGGCGTGTCAAAAATACTCGCTCTTGCAAAAGGTCAGTTTCTGGCCTTGTGATACAAATAACTATTATTTGCCTCCGGTCAGCATCGCTAGTTTTCCATATCTCAAAATCCGCCAGAAACTCTTTGTTGCCAGCCTAGGCCGGCAAACAACCGGAAGTTATAGGTTGGCATTTTGACATTACTACAGTTGTCAAGCAGATGTCAATTTTATGCGTGGAATATTTTTTATACAAGAATTAACAAGATTTTGACAAATTTTAGACGTAAATCGTTAATAGAAACTGAAATAAATATATTTTAAGCTCAAATACAAGTATTCAGTGCACAATTTTTTAGGTTATGTATAATTATTTTATATTTTTGTAATGAAATCGGCACATAAAATATTGTGTATTACACGTCCAGAAACTGTTATGCTAGTGCTCGTAATTTGCAAGCCTCGCCTGTGGCTCGGCGTGTCAAAAATACTCAGTAATAATATAGCAAGAGATTGAGAATAAATTGAAAATAATTTGACAGATCTTTCGAAAACTTGTTGCCAGGCAATAGTCACGAGCGCCCGTAGGGCTCGAGTGGCTATTGCCACATGGCAACAAGTTTGAGAAAGAATCTGGAGAATTATTATCTAATTTATCGAACTCTCGAGTTATATTTAATTAGATTATTTTTTGACTGACAAATTTAATTCAAAAATAGGAACCAAAAAACAGTCGTTTTCTCCTATTTTGATGTTCAATAAATCCGATAGATGTCTCTTAATGCTCCGATTACGATTTTCATTTCAGTCAAATAAAGAAAAAACAAGAACATACATAATTATGAACATGATTACCAAAGTGAACATTACAAACAAAACATAATTAACAAAATTATGTACCTACCTATTTAAATTAGTACAATGAAAAACGCAGTAATTGAATATATTTCGAGCTTCATTGTTTACTGTCAACTTGTATTACTTGTTAGGTTAAGTACTTTCTTTTCTCTTAAATTATTTACTATAGATGAATGATTTTCTTGATTAAATTGTAATTATGGTTTTATTGAACTGGCAGAATTGTGATTTGTGAACAGTGATTTTAATCAGCTCTTGTTCGCCTACACCAACCTTTGATAGGTTAGTTTCTGCACTTGATCTGACAGAATGATTTGTGAGTTTTTTATTTATTGTATTGTATCTAAACCAACTTTATTTGCAGATTTGTAATATTCGGAGTCAATCATTAACTCATAAAAGGAATGCGTTGAAAAGTAAATATATATTTGACATTTGCGAAACAAACAAAAGCGACTAATCATTATTCCCGGGAATAATCACAAGAGCATTATTCCCACTATAACAATAACAGGATTGGTTAAAAGGCGCACACGTGACAAAGAATAAAACATTTCATTGGTTATAAGAAACGTCAAAAAATAATCGCTCTTGCAAAAGATCAGTTTCTGGCCTTGTGATACAAATTTCATTTTATGTGAACTGCAGAAGGAGATATAAACTGTACTGTCATGTATTTTACTACTTAGGCCCAGTTGCACAGTACCACTTAAGTATTTTTTAAGGCTTAAGTTTTAGTTTATGGTTTAGCTGTTGCACAGTATTGGTTTTCAGTTTAAAGTGTCACTTAAATGTCAAATTACTTAAGCGGAAGATGCGGTGTCACTTAAGCCAAAGTTTAACATGTTTCTGTGATTATTATTGTTATTATTCATTTTTCATATATTTTTAAAACGAATCTTATAAATATTATTAACATTGATCACGATAAGGATGAAGATTTCTTATATATTGACATTTTCATGAGACTTCGCACCTCGCCGTTATTCAAGACAGGGACAATAATTTCAATCAATGGTAAATAATTTTATAATTGATTTCGTTTATTCAAGTAAAGAAAGTTATAATTTATGAGAAAAAAATTAGACACCAGGTAGTAATATTTCTTCATGTTTATTAGAAAATTTTATTGGTCTAATTATTATGGAAATAAATTGCAGGACAAATGTTTTCTTTTCTAATTTATTGTAATCCAATCTTACAATGTATATTAAAATAAATCAATTTGTATTGTCTCTTGCAGGTTTTTGTTATATTTTCGAACTTTTTTCTTAAACAATCTGTTCTACTGTTACCAGTATAGATTTCACTATTGAATTGAGTGATTGAATTTATGGTGCACTGTTTTTCAAATAGTAGTTTTGTTCTTCCATAATAACGTGTTCGATTTTTTTCATTCTACAATTCTATGTTTAGATTTTTTTACATTTAGTAAAAATGGTACGTCACTTCATCCTTTATGAAATTCGAAGCGCTTTTTATTTTAATACTTTCTGAATTGTCCACGTTTAAAGTTTATATTCAATAATTACACGAAACACTGTTTTAAAATTCATTTGAATTATGACAGTTGATCATATTTTGTTTGTTTTTATGTGAAATTAGGTGACAAATTAGTTATAAACTGATATTCATGTTTACCAACATTGATCTTTTTACCTCTCGCCTCATATTCTATAAGAGAGGTATTGTAATGGGTCAAAATTTTCGAGTATGAGGTTTTGGTGGATAAACACGTTTCAGGGTCTCTAGAATACGAATTTACTATTTTCACGATGATGTCTGTGTGTGTGTATGTGTGTGTGTGTGTGTGTGTGTGTGTGTGTGTGTGTGTGTGTGTGCGTTTGTATGAACCGACGATTTTTCGTCCACGATAACTTAAAAAATATCAAACCGTTTATAACCAAATTTCATATTTAAGGTTTTAATAAGTATCTTAACACCGGATAAGATTTTGGTAGAAATCCGCAAACCGGAAGTAGTACTTTTAGAAATTTGGAAAAGTTTTCCTTAAATATATTGGTACATTATTTATTTATGACAATTTTTGCAATTAAAAATAAAAGAAATTGTAATTATCTATGTGTACAGTTAATTATAAATACAAATTGCTGAATCTGGAAGTATTTAACAATAAAATAAAGTACAATTAATATTCTATTTTTTTGAAATTCTTGTATCTTGTTGTCCATGATATAAAATTTGTTTCTACATAAAATTTGAATTATAATGACAGTGACAGTACAGTTGACATCTTTTGCTTGCATATTGGTTTACATTATCGTTTACATATTACATGAACATGAAACTATTAAAATGTAAGTAAAACTATTTATTAGATTAGTAGAATAAGCAGAATTAGGCGAGAGGTCGTGTGGTGGCCACAGCAGATTTTTTCGTTTAGCTAAGTATTTTCTTATTGAGAACTGTACAACACGTACGGCTTAAGTATTTCGTTTAAGTGACAGTTTAAGGATTAACTAAACTTTTACTTAAGTGGTAACTGTGCAACTGGCCCTTAGTCTAGTATAGTAAGGTCTTGGCCACATCAGATTTTTTAAATGTGGATAACAATTTTTACGTATCTTCATACTAATTTTGTATTTTTTAACTATTCGGTACAGACCGGATATCAGATTACTATCCGGTAAAAATAGTAACTGATATCCCTTGCAACACTAGCCACGAAGGGAGCACACAATTTGGACAAATATAGTTTTGTCAAAACGTAGTTTGACCAAAAATAATGAAGCCAAACTGTATTTTAGTCAAACTGTAATTTGTTCAACTGGAATTTTGTCAAACCGTAAATATGCCAACCCGTTAACTGTATTCTAGACAAACTGTAATTTCACATTCCGTAATTTGACCAAACCGCAACTTCGACTAATATTATTTTGTCAAATAGTTTTCAGTTAAACCGTAATTTAGCCAAAACGCAACTATACCTAACTGGAATAATTCAACACGGAATTTATCCAACACGTATTTTTGTCAAATCGCAGATATGCATAACCGTAATCTTGCCAACCGTATTTTAGTCAAATCGTAATCTTCCCAACTCTATATAAAGACATACAGTTGGGCAGATTACGATTTGAGTAAAATGCGTTTGGCAAGATTACGGTTATGCATAACTGCGATTTGACAAAAATACGGTTTGAATAAATTCCGTTTTGGATTATTCCAGTTAGGTATAGTTGCGTTTTGGCTAAATTACGGTTGACCTGAAAATGATTTGACAATAAAATATTAGTCGAAGTTGCGGTTTGGTCAAAATACGGAATGTGAAATTACAGTTTGTCTAGAATACAGTTAACGGGTTGGCATATTTACGGTTTGACAAAATTCTAGTTGAACAAATTACAGTTTGACTAAAATACAGTTTGGCTTAATTATTTTTGGTCAAACTACGTTTTGACAAAACTATATTTGACTAAATAAGCAGACGCCAGTCACGAAGACTATAAAATAATTACCAAAACGACATGCCAAGTTCGGCCATTTTGTCAGAGGTCCACATATTTTCTAAATCCTCCTTCATCATCACATTGAACTGGAGTTTGATGAAATATTGCGTTACCCATAATGCAACTGCGGAAATGTCAGACAAAACTGAAAAAATAGAAAATAGAAATTGAATTTTTGTTGCGAAACCCAAACGTAGAAACTCACGAGCAAAAATATTCCATACGTACAATCCTGGGACCCCAGTCAAAGCCCCTATTGGGTTGGTAGCAGTGTTAATAACTGCAAAAACAGCGGCTAGTATTGAAAACAACAGCCCTATGCAAACGGTTGCTATGGTGCTCAACCATAGACTATACACCATAAAGTCGTCTTCATTTTTGAGAACCTCTATGACTAAAAAAAAAGTTGCACTCAATTAAATTGCGCAATGCTAAACTTACTACAGGGTGTTCATTTTAAGTGGCGCACCATTGCTATCTCGAGAACTATAAGAGCTACGAAGTTGGTTAAATTAGCAAACAATTTCTATTTTATATGACTACTTTAATGAACGAAAGAAAAATTTTTTTAGACCAGTAGTTCTCAAACTACGGGGTGCAACTTTCTTATTTCCAATGGAGACCTATTTTTTTTATTCGCTTATTCGATTCAGTATTTTTTTCTGAATTCAACGAGATATTACTTTCATACCCTGGCATAACAAAAACATGAGAAAAACGCTATTGAAAATTATGAAAATTTAATTACAAGTGTTACAAGAGTGCTATGGAAGAAAACAATTGAATATTTGTTTCATATTAATTGTTATTTGATAATGAAAAAGATTCTTTAATTTTAATTAAGAGATCAGGACCGCTACTGAGTGTTGAGTTCAAGGTCAGGGGCGCACTCAAGGGGGGGGCTTGAGCCCCCCCCCCCCCAGACGACTGGACTTTTTTTTAAAAATTTCATTAAACATTTTAAACATTATGTAAGATTATTTAAGTTCACTGAAGACTAAAAATAATCGCCTTTTTTCTGTTTTTATGATTATCTTAAATTCAAATAGTTCAAATATACAATAATATACACTCCGTATAACGCATGTGTACGATTATTGGGATATGTTAATAAGAATGCGAACCTTGTGATGAAATTTTGAACTTAAACAACGGTGAACTTGGGAGTAACACTAAAAAGATGAAAGAAAGAACTGATACTGATAATTATTTAGCATGTATAGAATATGCACGCGTACTTAAATTCAATTTTTCTATATTACTGACATGACTCTGCTCAGAGTCGTTCTTATGAAAATATATCAAGAGAGCTGCCGAAAAAACAATGTGTGTGGACAAGAAAGAGAGTAAAACGTGCAACTGTTTATCTTTAAATGCGGCGCATTTCTTTCTTATACCGTACTACAGGTTTCATAAAAAAAAATTATTCTTAGCCCCCCCCAAGATGCAATCCTGGGTGCGCTACTGTTCAAGGTACTAAGTACTCAGTAGGGTACAAGGTGGAGGTAACTACGGACACGTGTTTCGACCTTATTTGGTCTGATCAGTGTAATATACTAGAATCTTTTTCACTAACAATTAATATGAAACAAAATATTCAATTCTTTTCTTCCATAACACTAACTAACAATCAGATTTTAATTAAATTATCATAATTTTCAATAGCGTTTTTCAAATGTTTTTGTTATGCAAGGGTATAAAACTAATATCTCGTTGAATTCAGAAAAAAATACTGAATAAAAAAAATAGGTCCCATTTGAAATAAGAAAGTTGCACCCCGTAGTTTGAGAACCACTGGTCTAAAAAATTTTTTCTTTCGTTCATTAAAGTAGTCATATAAAATAGAAATTGTTTGCTAATTTAACCAACTTCGTAGCTCTTATAGTTCTCGAGTTAGCAATGGTGCGCCACTTAAAATGAACACCCTGTATGCTAATTAGCAAAATTACATGTGAGTTAGTATAATTTCACGGTCTAGTTATGTCAAAATAAATTTGTCAAGTGTAGTACGATTTGTATCTGTTTATAATATTATCTACTATTGTGTTTGATGTGTCTATGTACGTTGTTATGGTTACAATTAGTATTGTTGTCCACCGCGCCTTTGATACTAATTTGTTTGTTTACTTTGCTTCCATGGTTACCATTGTTAACTAACAAGAACCAATAGGTTATTTGAATTTTTGATTAGGGGATTACCCAACAAGTATTCAACCCTTCAAAATTTTTATTTAATATTTTTTGGTTCCGTGTATACTTTAAGAATGCAATAATTAGCTTTTTCTTTTATTTAAAAAATACTCATTGAAGATTCAATTTAGCGGCGCCGCTATTTTTACCAGAATTTTTTTTTCGAAGAGTCCTTGTGTGAACGCAAGCTAGTGTATGATGGATTTAATTTACAAATTTTTGCACTTCCGGGACTAAAACTCTTCTTTAGTCCTTATTTTTAGGGACTTAGGTTCTTAATTTGATCCCAAGGGATTATTTTTCATATTTAATCCCTTTGTGAAGGAATTGAATTAATTATTCCCGTTGTCAAGTAAATACGTGCTATTTGTTACAGAGTATCTAACAATATAAATAATTGCAAAATGTGTATTCTTTTAAACTATTTTGCATTCGTTTGAGGATGAAGTGCAAAAAATAGCGTATATACCACAGGACTAATAGTATATTATATATTGAGGGACTAAAGTGCATGATTTAATCCTGAGGGTGAAGTTTATTTCACGAGCCGAAGGTGAGGGAAATAATCACCTGAGGGATTAAAGATACTTTAGTCCTGTGGTATATACGCTATTTTTTGCACTTCATCCTCATATGAATGCAAAATAGTTTAAAAGAATACACATTTTGCAATTTTGACAGTAAATTTCATGACAAATATTTATATTGTTACCATAGATACTCTGTAACAAATAGCACGTATTTACTTGACAACGGGAATAATTAATTCAATTTCTTGACAACGGGATTAAATATGAAAAATAATCCCTTGGGATCAAATTAAGAACCTTAGTCCCTAAAAATAAAGACTAAAGAAGAGTTTTAGTTCCGGAAGTGCAAAAAGTATCTTTAATCCCTCAGGTGATTATTTCCCTCACCTTCGGCTCGTGAAATAAACTTCACCCTCAGGATTAAATCATGCACTTTAGTCCCTCAATATATAATATACTATTAGATTTAGAAATATTGTACATAGTGCCTTTTCTGTGCTTTTCATTCCCGATATATTTCTTCATTTTAATTTAAAAAATCCATGATTATAAAAAAAAATTAATAAAACGTCAAAATCAAATGATACCCTCTAATTGGTCAGATTCTGATATTAAAAATAAAATAAATCTAAATTCGTCAGTCATCATAAATCAGCCTTTAATATCGTCGTTATTTTTCTAATATTGGAGGTCATTCAAAATTCGCTACGGGAATGTCAAAAACAGTTGCAAGATTGACAGTTCAATGTTTTTAAGCAACCCTGATTATTACATAAAAAATCGAACACCATGACAACCACACTTCCTCATGTAAATTTGAACAAATTTTCCAAAGCTTGCTTCGTGTAATAAGTGATAATTACTTAAAGTAAGCTAATTATCATGTAAGTATTCCATTTACAAGGTTACAGTGAAGATCCCTTAATAATTTACCATGTATATCGTAACTTCTCCAACCGTAAGCCACATTCAGTTCCTTTTTCCCTTCAAATAGCCCAAAATGGACCCTTCCATCCGATTCATGGGGGTTGGAAGTCCGCCTTGCTCGTGCATTAACCCACTGTTTTGTTCCTAAACTTGCTACTAATAGAGCAATTGCTAGGCAGGACGCAAAAAATGTTACAAAGATCATTCCCTTCTTGAACACGTTCATTTTGAAGGGTAGTTCACATTAAATTAGCAGTCGTGAGTGAAAATTATAATTGTTTATTGTCTCAAGACAATTGGATGAGAATTTTTTGTAGAAAGTTTTTGTACTAGTCGTCTGGCAAGTTTTTACATTAATGATTGACAGTTTCACTATTTTTGTTACAATTGCTGGTGCTGTACTGTAGATCCCGTATTAAAACCACCATGATATTATTGTAATATCCATTTTGTTCACTCGTTCAAAAAGTTAATCATTTTTGCTCTTCACTTTCGTAAACTGCACTTCTGTTTATTCCACCTTGACATTTTAACACTTCTACACTAAACTTTACAAGTTTATACCAGTCTTGACACTTCTTCCAAGTATTTAACACTTAACAATCGTGAAGATAATATTTTGATGCCATCCACGATCAGGATAAGGCGCAGTTCTGTGTAAGTCAAACTTTTGTGTACTTTGGAATGTTCTTTCTCCGAAGAATGTTAAAATTGTGATGACACCGTTATGATCTGGTAAAACAGGTGTGGAAGCTCGGGGAGCCTCGACTGCTCTCGAGTATGCTCGTTGGTCGGGACAATAGTAGGCAAATATGAAAATAATGCACAACGAAATTGTAATTCATTGTTAAACTTTACATTTAACATTGCTAAAGGCTTGTTTATTTCTCGTTCCCTCATGGCAAATACTCTGATATATTTTACATAGAACGTAAACAATACAGCAACAAAATATACTAACAAGAATAATATGTCTTTTAGACCACAATGGGGTACTTGCATGGTACTGAAAATTAGATTTTTGACACTATGATCATAATGTTAGGTCTAAAACATACGTAAAAATCTGAAATGGCCTGCACACAACCTTCCGCCAAATCTAGACTTATAAACATAAATGTATACGTATACAATCCGGTGTCCCTAAAATATACAAATAAAAATCTAAAATATTCAAACATAGAAATTTGCATCACCTGAATCAAAAGATTCGTTCACAGGCAAATTCTTCTGTGTTGAAGCCATCCTCCGTTGAATTACTACATTTAATATCTTACTTATGACTTATATGGCGCTAGTATGTCAACTTGTCACCCGTCTCACCTGTCAATATTTTTTACGCAGAAACAAAAATCAACCGAACATGGATCACAAGATTTCAACGTTTTATCTGATAAATTTATTTTTTAAATTTTACTGCAGTTCTTTAATGCTACCGGATAAAGACAATTTTTTTATAACGTAAGTTGGAAATAACTTTGCCTCTTATTCTTATTACAAATAAATATTATATTTATCAAAATTTATATAAATTTTTGACAATTATCTTGTTCAATCTTCAAAAAATATCACTTCCGGTGAAGATATTTGTACCAAAATCTGATGTGCTCTTCCTATTCGTATACAATTGTAAAATACCAAATATCAAATTTTTTGAGTAATTCGTATTTGAGTTATGCGACATCCGGCATCGGCCCGGACCACACACACACACACACACACACACACACACACACACACACACACACACACACACACACACACACGCACACACATACACACATACATACATACAGACATCATCGAGAAACTATCAAAAATGAGTTGTAAGGACCCTAATTCGTGCTCATTCCACTTAAAACTCACAACCCGATTTTTTGCATGATTCCAATACCTTCCTTTACAGGTAAGCGGAAGGTAAAAATGCAAATTTTATTTTAAAAAATCTGTTGTGGCCAGCACATGACCTCCCGCCTGGACACTGTAATATGTGAATTTGGTTTTTGTTAGGCTACTTTTTGAAATTTTTTTTATAGTTCTTCAAGCAACGTACCGATTCCGATTGACATTGAAATCAAATTAGCTCTTTGTGGATACAATTTTTATTTTATTATTACCTTATTACATTATATGCAGTTAATAATGAATCGATGATGCTTCTTGACTGGATACGTTTAATGGAAGGATAAAAACTTACTGGAATTCAGTGAGTTTTTACCTCTCGCCTCATATTCTATAAGAGAGGTATTGTAATGGGTCAAAATTTTCGAGTATGAGTTTTTGGTGGATAAGCACGTTTCAGGGTCTCTACAATACGAATTTACTATTTTCACGATGATGTCTGTGTGTGTTTGTATGAATGTATGGACTGACGATTTTTCGTCCACGATAACTGAAAAAGTATCAAACCTTTAATAACCAAAATTCATATTTAAGGTTTTAATAAGTATCTTAACACCGGATAACATTTTGGTAGAAATCCGCAAACCGGAAGTAGTACTTTTTGAAGCTTGATAAAGTTTTCCTTAAATATATTGGTACATTATTTATTTATGACAATTTTTGCAATTAAAAATAAAAGAAAATATAATTATCTATGGGTACAGTTAATTATAAATACAATTTACTGAATCTGGTAGTATTTAACAATAAAATAAAGTACAATTAATTTTCTATCTTGTTGTCCATGATATGAAATTTGTTTCTACATCAAATTTGAATTATTCTGACAGTGACAGTACAGTTGACATCTTTTGCTTGCACCTTGGTTTACATTATCGTTTACATATTACATGAACATGAAACTATTAAAATGTAAGTAAAACTATTTATTAGATTAGTCTTGAGATTAGTAGAATAAACAGAATTAGACGAGAGGTCGTGTACTGGCCACAGCAGATTTTTTATTAATTAAATTTCAGCTCCTAGGTACCTACTAAGTTTCAAATCCAGTTATTAATATATTTATACATTTCTTTATAAATGGTGCAACCAAAATTTCAGAAACTGTGTATACATCTGTTCATCTGTCACATTGACATATTCATTTTTGTTTTTAATTTTTTTCCTATATTGTGATTTACAAATCGTGGTAGGTAAAATTATATATCTTTGAAAAATAATTTTCCTTTATTGGTAAGAGATATAGACAAGATGGTAAATAAATATTGTAAGATATAATTTGTTCTTTGAAATGTCGTATGACAAATTGTAACTATCGCAGAATTTTCTATATTTTTTGCAAAAAATGTTAAAATGCTTCAAGAAAATACCATTTCCGGTTGGCAGATTTTTACCAAAATCTAATCAGCTCTTCATTAACATGTACAAATATATAATGCAAAATATTAGAATTTTATGTTCAATAGAATTTGAGATAATGAATAAGAACGAAAGAGCATAGTAGGCACACATACAGACTTTCATACACACACACACACAGACATCATCGTGAAAATAGTCAAAATAGATTCTAAAGGTGCTAAAACGTGCTTATTGACAAAAATCTCGACATCGAATTTTTTCACGATCCCTATACCTCTCTAGGCGAGAGGTAAAAAATTATATGTCTTAGTAAATTGAGATTAAATTTTCTGTGACGTCATTTGTGTGAACAGAAGAAAGGGAAGCATAGTTAAGAATGTTACCTGTAGATAGCGTGCGAGTCAGTCAACAAATGTTTGAATTTGACATTTGTTTGTCAAAAATGCACATAAAATTTAGTAAAAATACATTATTTTAATAGAATGTAGACTATTTAGTTTATGAAAACACAAATACTTACTTATATTTTACAGTATCAAAACATGTACGAAGTACAAATGTCAAACACATCTGGGTACCTATTCTAAAGTCCGTCCCAAACTTCTTTGCCGTGACGTCATTATTTTATTTTCAAGAATAACTAAAGAATACATTGTCTTACTCTTTCTATCTTATTACTGTCATATATTTAGTTGAGACACGTATGTCATTCGAAATTTGCGAAGTATTGATACTGTTACGTGAAGTTTTGTTCTTTGTTTTTATTATGAAGTAGAAAAAGAAAGAAATAGAAAACGTACGTTGATATACCAGCAATTATAACTTGTTATTTGAGTAGGCTGTTTTTCATGTTGTTTTATGAAATACATTTTCAAACTGTCAAACAAATAAAAACTATTTTCACTGTGATTAAATAATTTAACATAGGTATATCGTTGTTTTATGCAAACATATTAGCTGTTTACATATAGATATTTATAATAATATTTATAAATATGCCCGGCAAACGCAATAATAAACTAACAATTTAGATTGTCTTGAATTTGTACCAATATTTTACTGCTGAAAAAGAAAAAGGGGAATTACTTATTCCCGTGTCAGCTGTTCTAGAGGTATTTATTTATTATTAAATTTATATAGTTATTCCAAATATTCACATAATATAGTTTTAAAATATTTGATGTCAAAATATAACTTCCCCGCCATAATTTCAAATTGATTCATACGAACTACAGGTATGACGTCACGGCAAAGAAGTTTGGGACGGACTATAATTCATAGCGACAGTCGCTAGCGAAGTTCAGTTGATAACTTCGTGACGTCATTCCGTTTGTAACTATATCAAGAGTTAGGGATATTTGGCCTCCAGTTGATAAAGACTGATAGAGATTTTTCATTTACTGTGAATTTTGGCAAGAAAAACTGCTAAACCACCATTTTATCTATCACTTATCATAAACGTATTATTTGTTTTAAAATAAGCCATTTTTTTTATTTTCAAAGTAAATTATTTTTTCAAGAAAAATGTCAATTTCTTATTTCTACAATTTGTAAGTTGAATTATTTAATAAACTAATCAAAAATATTAAATACATATAATGAACCCATAATTTATTGGTATTTTATATTTATAAAATAAATATTTTAACCTCCTAACGAACAAAAATCAACGCAACGCGCAAGTCTATCGTAGCGAGGGTTGATAAGTCGTAGCGACAGTCGCTTGGCTACTACGTCACACATGGTGGGGGGTTATCAAGACAACCCAACTTATCAACGTTGATAAGTGAAATAGAATAGGACCCTCTGTCAGCGGCCTCAGCTTGCCGTAGTTAGGGGCGTTCACTAGTACAGCCGTTGCTATGGCTTAACGGCCATTCATTGGTTGGGTTAGTTTTTACGTCACATATTGAATATTTAAATTTAAATAATTTTTTTCGGGCTTGTAAATTCATTTTTAGTCAAAATAAAAAATACGGGTCCCAAGTTTTGACCTCTTCTTCAAATATATTTAATTTAAAAAATCTGACGTGTCCGTTACAATACCTCTCGCTTTGACATTGAAGTATTATTATTTAACCTCGTATTTAACCAAATATTAAGCTTTAATTTATATAAAATACAACAACACCGTATAACATTTGATATAATAATATAAAATAATCATACATTATATTATTTCTATTTATCTGTCACATTGACAATTTTTATTTTTGTTTTAAATTTTATTTCTATTTCGGGATTCACAAATCGTGGTAGGTAAAATTATATATTTAAAAAAATTATATTTCTTTATTCGTTAAAGATATAGAAACAAGTAAGATTGAATATTGTACAATGTAATTTCTTCTTTCATGTGTGGTATGTCAAATTGTAACAATCGCATTATTTTATACAATTTTTGCAAAAAATGTTATAGTGCTACAAGGAAAGTACCATTTCCGGTTGGTGGATTTTTACCAAAATCTTTTCAGCTCTTCATTAACATATATAAATGTATAATGCAAAATATTAGAATTTTATGTTCAGTAGAATTTGAGATAATGAACCGGGACGAAAGGCTATAGTAGGCGTACATACAGACTTTCATACACACACACAGACACACACACAGACACACACACAGACATCATCGTGAAAATAGTCAAAATAGGTTCTAAAGGTGCTAAAACGTGCTTATTGACAAAAATCTCGACATCGAATTTTTTCACGATCCCTATACCTCTCTAGGCGAGAGGTAAAAATGCATGCAAGTAGCCCATTTTGGATACAAACAAAACAATAAAATTAATAGAATATTTTACACAAATACCACTGCACATAATTTGTATTAGTACCTATTGTTTCTATCTTAAACAAATGTTTCGAAGGAGACCACCTTTTCACTTCATAAAACAATCATCACTATAATAGTATAAATTGCACATTTTCCAAAATCCTGTTTTTAAAACACCAATAAAATATTTAAAAACTGTGTAAGTATGTACTAAACACTACAAATTAATACATTAAAAGAAAATATACTTCAGCAAACTAATACTTCCCGTCTTAAATAAAAAATCCGATGTGGCCAACACATAACCTCTCGCCACTCTACTATTTTTATTTTTCTAATATAAGTATTGTAATACTTACTCACAAATATACCATTGTACTAGAAGGGACTTCGGGAATTGTAGTTTTTATAATATTATTAAAGTTTATTATGACCTTATAAATACTAAATGACATTTCATATATTCCATTTCAATTTGCCAAAAAGTCAAAAATTCATATGACATTAACACTCAAATATTTTATTTTTTGTTTCCATAGGTAGGCAGATAAATCAAAATTGTAACAAATTAGATAGAAACAACGTTTTGAATACATATTGTAGATAGTAACATTTAGTATACAATGTTATTTAAAAAATTCCTATTAATTCATAAATTTTGAGAATATTCCAGAAAAACTCTTCAGATCTTCAAGAAACTACCACTTCCGGTTGCACGATCAACACCAAAATCTAATCAGATCTAATCTAGGGTGTCAGAATATTGTATACCAAATTTCAAATTTTTTTATTCAGTGGTATTTGAGTTATCGTACCTCCAACACACACCCCGACACACACACTGACACACACACACAGACATCAACGCGAAATTATCAAAATCGTGTTCTAGGGACCTCAAAACGTGCTTATCCATTGAAAACTCACTATCGAAATTTTAGCATGATTACAATACCTCTCTTAAGCTTGGTTCACATAGCTTATGTCATGTCATGTCTGTGTCATGTCATTATATTATGTTATTTCTATTGACATAGACATTTTCAGGTTTGGTCACATAGCTTATGTCATGTCATGTCTGTGTCATGTCATTATATAGACATTTTGTGTAAAGTATCACAACGGAAAAAATTAATTTGGATTCGCAAGCATTTACTAATGGAAAATAAGATAAATTTGTATTAGTAAATTTACAAGAAACATTTTAATAAAATTGGGAATGGTATATTTTTAATTGTACTTACTTTTTATTGTTTTTATTATTTTATTATCTTCATAATCAGGTTTTATTTTATCATACAAGCTTTATTCTTAACTTATTGGTAAGTTTTTATCTATATTAATAATAAATGTGTAATTTTGACAGATATAGACATAGACATTTAGCAGTGAAAGTTGAGTTCAAATCAACTGTTATGTTATGTCAAAAAAAATAACATACGAGACATACCCTATGTGAACCACTTCATTAGTTTACCGTGTGCTCAACATATTGACATGACACAGACATGACATGACATAAGCTATGTGAACCAAGCTTTACAGATATGAGTGGCGAGAGGTAAAAATCAGAGACACGCAAAAACGAGAGTGCGATTCGTTCAATCCGGCTTCACTTTACAACCGAGACTGTGAATTCCAAAAATCACACTTCTCACAAACTAAAAATCGTTTAAAAAATATTGTACTGCATTAATATACATTGTAGTATTTTTAAATGAAGTAGAATCACTAGTACTAAGTATATTTGTACTTGAAATCGGCTATTTTCATTTATATTTCATGTTTTCTATAATGTGTTGAAGCAGAAATCGGTGTTTTGTATGATTTAAACGTGAATCAACCCAAGTAAGTAGTGAAAAGTGTGTATTAAACGAATGAGAATGTAATATTGATGTAAATTAGTGCTAAATAGTAGTAGAAAATGCAGTAAATTAATTTTTAAAACACCAAATAAATTTTTACGTTTTCTAAAATTCTGCCGGTAGGCGGCGCTGACAGTCAGTCTGTCTCGAACCACCGAAGAGAACGCATCTCTGAGTTGTCTCAGGAATAACGTTTCACGTTAACCTAAGTTTTGTTTTATTATAAAAGCTTTAATATTAGTGTTTAAAGTTCAATAAAACTACTGTAGCTTGGCTTCAGTAGTTTAAAATGAATAGTTTTGTGATGTGTACCAATAAAACGTTTAGAGTTAAAGCAGTAAGTACTATTATTTTGATTTATAATACTGTACATTATACACAATAAATTATTTATCAACAAGTAACATTAATACACAAAAATCATGCCGTCTCTGTCAGCGGCATCAATTTTATCCTCAGTAATTTGTGGTTCCTTCTCAATCAAATATTGTCGATAAACAAACAATCCAATATTAACTAGATGTAGTAAAAATGGACCCAATAACAACCTGAAACAAAATCTGTCAAATTTACATAACAACCAAAACAACAAACAACCTACCAATAAGAAAATCCTAAGTTGACAGTTCCGTTGCTGTAGTTACCATTTAGAGTGTCAACAATGGAAACATTTAAAGTTATAATGAAGGCAAAATGTCCGCCATATAAAATTAGAGTCATCAATATAAAAAAACTGGCAAGAGAGTTCCAAATATATAATCCAAAAATATTTAACCATGGACTAACAGGGTTTCCGGCGGTGTTCATTACACTTATTGTTGATGTTATCGCTCCCATCATTATCGATAAAGATAGAAAAAATGTCGATGACAGCCATAAGCCACCATTTAAAAAAGTCTTGTCACATCGAGGTTCTAAAATAGGAATCAGTAAATAAAATAGATTGATGTAATTGATACGATGACGAGGTAAAAGAAGTATGCACAAATAATATAACATACACGTAACTGAAAGGTACGAAATAGTATATTACATAATGGACAAGGAAAGTTAATTATATCGTTGATGCACGAGGCTTGCCGAGTTCGGAAATTTGATAGACGTCATGTAAATATTAAACATTTTATTCATGAATATATTTCATGTCAACTTTCATATATCTCTAGTATTTATTATGATTACAACAATGTATTAATCACAAGTCTGAAAGTGGTCGGGTTCAGCCGCTATAAGCAACGATTCAAGTGTCAATGTGTGGATGGATCTCTAGAATGTATAACGAATCATTCATCGTTTTAAAGTGTTATTTTGTTATTTTAAATAAAGATATTTTAGTAGCAATATAAAAAATATAAATAACACAACGCTATTTTTCTTTAGAAATAAATTTGTCGCCCTGAATTTAATAATAAATAATTCTGTTCTGATATTTATTCTTATTATGTATAATAGGATTTACTTGAATGGTTAGCACAACCTTTAATGCAACAATGAACCATCTAACATCTTATTAAATTATCTGTCAGTGATACAAGTGACACAGTGACAGGAACAATAAACAATGTGCGTAGTGGCGCCTAGTGTGCCGTGCGCGGTGGTCATGTATGACGTCACGCAAAACCTCAAATCAAAATTTAAAATGCTTCTAACTTTCGAACTATAGAGCATAAACGCCTCGGACAAAAACTAATATGCTTAGAATTGAATATTCTATCGTTTTCTGGAATAAGTTTAATATGCTTGGATAGGTTGCCAATGCCTTTAATGACAGGAAAAGTTATCAAATGTCAGAAAGACAGCACACGCCTACTGAAAGGTGAAACAAAAATTGAAACTGTCCGATAACAGATGTGTGATATCGCTTATTTTCCTAGCTAGGTACCCGTATGGAAACTGTTTTCGTATATTATGTACATCAATCATTTAAAAGGTTACATAAATGTTGCATAATTTTTTCAGCGAAAAGGAAAATTAAAATCGAATAATATCGAGAATAATATGCTCAAAAAACTCAAACATTTATACTCGAAGACAATAATAAGGTATGAAACTTATATGTCGTAACGGTGACCGGACAAAACAGAACAATGAAAAAACAGAACATGAAAAAACAGAACATGAAAAAAAAGAACATGAAAAAACAGAACAGTGAAAAAACAGAACAGTGAAAAAACAGAACAATGAAAAAAGAGAACAATGAAAAAACAGAACACTGAAAAAACAGAACAATAAAAAAAGAGAACAGTGAAAAAACAGAACACTGAAAAAACAGAACATTGATAAAACAGAACATGAAAAAACAGAATATGAAAAAAAATAACAATGACAAAACAGAACTCAAGAAGCGATTTGTTATGTTTTTATGTCAAAAAACCGGAATTCTGTTGGACTCAATTAGGGTTTTGTTAGTATTGATTAGTTTATTTTTAAAAAAACGGAGTTCTGTTGGACTCAATTAGGGTTTTGTTAGTATTAATTAGTTTATTTTTAAAAAAACGGAGTTCTGTTGGACTCAATTAGGGTTTTGTTAGTATTGATTAGTTTATTTTAAAAAACGGAATTCTGTTGGACTCAATTAGGGTTTTGTTAGCATTGATTAGTTTATGTCAAAAAAACGGAGTTCCGTTGGACTCAAGAAGGGTTTTGTTAGCATTGATTAGTTTATGTCAAAAAAACGGAGTTCCGTTGGACTCAAGAAGGGTTTTGTTACCATAGATTAGTTTATGTCAAAAAAACGGAGTTCTGTTAGTTTATGTGTTCTGTTTTTTCATGTTCTGTTTTATCAATGTTCTGTTTTTTCAGTGTTCTGTTTTTTCACTGTTCTGTTTTTTCATTGTTCTGTTTCTTTAGTGTTCTGTTTTTTCATGTTCTGTGATTTCGTGTTCTGTTTTTTCATTGTTCTGTTCTTTCATGGAATCGTCGTAACATAGCTACATAACTATATAATTAACAATTATATATTATATACATACCTGTATCTTCTATATCGGTAGTGTTAGGTTCAATACCAATAGTAGTAGTATCAACATCTTGTTTATTAATTCGATACCGCATTTTGTCTACATTATTTGAATCAAATAATTCTATATTTAAATAATCTTCAATAAGTAGTTCTTTTGATTCATCTGCTGTTTGTTTGCTACAGTAATTATCGTTGACAATATTTTCCAAATCTTTTGTACGTTGTTCGCCTGATTTACTGGTACTAAACCCACATACGTTTTCCTCGAAGATACATGCAACTTTTAAAGAAAAATAAGTGTTGAGAGTTTAAAAAACAACATAACATACTTGCTATTTTTTCTAGGCGTTCGCGTTGACCAGATAAAATAGAATTCTGCACCAAAGAGCCACCAAAAAGGCCGTAGTTTACCTCGCCCTTTTCTAAGCCTAGTTTGATGCCTTTAAGATCGCCAGTCACCCATTCTTCTGTGGCCATCGAGACAATTGACAAAACGGTAGCTGCACATGATATAATAAATGTTGCAATAATTATTTCGCGTTTGGTTTTTGCCATTTTGACGACTTATAATTAAGTGATGTCATTAGAGAGTTTATCTAAATTGATAAGCGGATAATGAGGTAGATAATAAAGATAAAAATGAAGTAAAGGCAACTTTATTTACACTAAATATACAAAAAAATTTGCTATTGATTTACATGTTGATCTGTAGTCTGCGATTTAAGTTCATGGTCTATTCTTTCCTTAGCTCTGACAACTTTGCTTTGTAAATAAAAGGATCCCCCGTCATTGGCTTTAAATAGGAAATCGTACTTCTTGTTGACTTCTTCAGGCTCTAAATTATCAATATTTAGTATTTGTTTAGCTTCTTCTACTGTTAATCCAAGCTTTGCGTTGTCCGCCGTTTGCTGCGCAGACGAGGTTTCTCCCATTCGTTGAGCAGCTTCCTGACTTGCTCTAATTTCTTGCTTCACGGCTTTTGCTAAGGCCCGTCCTAATACTTGAGTCCCCAGGACTATTATCTGTGCTATGAATTTTGCCATTTTAAATACGCATTGGACTATTTACTTCATATTTTTAGATAACCTTTAAATAAGTGTCAAAATTGTGGACTGTAGGGGAAACCACGTGCGTCAATGTTGCCAACTGGCAAATACCGAAATAACCAAATATGGAACATTTATAACAGCATTTTTAAATGCTAAAATTCATTTGTTAAACTAATAATAACTATAAGGAACACCGGATTGACAGGATGTATGTAGTTTTACAAATCTTTTATTATATTTTTAAATAATTGAGTGCGCATGACTAGTATCTGTCAACTGTTTCATTTGTTTGTCATGCGCAGTGCACCTCCATGTTTTTATGACAGTTTATCAAAAACAAATGCTAGTGTACTTGGTTCGTCAAAATGTTGAAACAACCGCATTTCTATTTAAAATCTTATTGTTGTGTTTGTTCCAAATACAATAATCTTTTGGACTTAAATAGTTACGATTATGACGAAATAACTTATAAAACAAAGTTAAGTATAAGTTTTCCGGACTTGGTAAGAAAACTAACCTAATTTGTTATTATTGTTATTAACAATACTTTGAAAACAGGAATCCACTAGTGATAATAATGAAATTCCAAGCTATATTTGCGTATCATGCGCTGAAAATCTTGACGATGTTTATAAATTTCGATTGATGTTTTTGCACACCAGAAAATACACTTTGTACTATTTGAAAGAGCTAAAAAATGTGCCAAACAACAAATATAATAAGTTACATGTAGATATATTAGATATTAAAACATTACTACCTCCAGAAATTAGTATGTGCTTAAATACAAAGTCAGTTAAAAAGGAAGACTCATCAGTTATAACAGAAGATAACATAGATGTAAAGGAAGAAAACTTAGAAGATTGCAATCAATATTTAAACGTGTACAAAGAATTTGCCCGAGAAGACAGACCAGATAAACTGACAGAAATCGGGACGAACTTCTTAGGTTTTTCTCCAGTAACAAACAATTGCCGAACTTGCAAAGGTCTGAAAAAGCACAAGCAAAAAAAAACTCGCTTTACTTGCCACATCTGCAGAAAGTCTTATGCTAAAGACGGTTGGTTAAAAAAACATCAACTGAGTCACGGTCTGCCCAAAAAGCAAAAGTGCAAAATCTGCCTTCAGGTAGTTGTGACGAAAAATATAGCGGAACATAACAAAATACACGAAACAGAGGAATGTTTTTCTTGTGGCTCACATCTGCTTCCTGGGGAACATCACGTTTGCAAACCGTTAACAAAATGTGTCAATTGTAATCAAATTCTACGGGAGGAAAAACATTTGTGCAAGAATTTTAAGTGTTTGCTCTGTTGGAGAGAATTTAAAAATAAAGGAAACTTGACTTTTCATATCAAATGCCATTTAAGTGTCAAACGCTATAAATGCGGCTACTGTGGAGACAAATTTGACAAGAGAGAGTTTCTAGATTCGCACATTGTTTCAGAACATCACGTTGATTAGTAAGACTGAATACTTTTTAATAGAATAATATTTATTTTGTTTTTTGATATTTTTATAACGACAATTTTGTTGAAATATACAACATGGCTTATAATAACTGTACTTCATGCCTCCTTAAGCCCTGTACGAGAATTATTTCAAGATTCTGAATTCTGGAAAAGAAGAAAATAGATGAAATTGCTCAAAATCATGGATTATTTTTTCAAGATTCAGAATAAAAAAATCCTCGTGCGAACAGGGCTTTACCTAATAAATAAATAACAATATTTGTCCTTAAAAATTTGACGTTTGAACGTAAATATATTTTATTTATACATTAAATGTGTAATGCCATATATTAATATATATTAATCCCTCGTCTGCACCAATCATAAAATTACTTTGACTGAATAAATTTCTCTGTGCAAATTATTTTTAAAAAATCTGACGTGGCCGTTACAATACCTCTCGCCTTGACATTGAAGTATTATTATTTAACCTCGTATTTAACCATATATTAAGCTTTAATTTAAATAAAATACAACAACACCGTATAACATTTGATATAATAATATAAAATAATCATACATTATATTATTTCTGTTTATCTGTCACATTGACAATTTTATTTTTGTTTTAAATTTTATTTCTATTTCGGGATTCACAAATCGTGGTAGGTAAAATTATATATTTAAAAAAATTATATTTCTTTATTGGTTAAAGATATAGAAACAAGTAAGATTAAATATTGTACAATGTAATTTCTTCTTTTATGTGTGGTATGTCAAATTGTAACAATCGCATTAATTTATACAATTTTTGCAAAAAATGTTATAGTGCTACAAGAAAAGTACCATTTCCGGTTGGTAGATTTTTACCAAAATCTTTTCAGCTCTTCATTAACATATATAAATGTATAATGCAAAATATTAGAATTTTATGTTCAGTAGAATTTGAGATAATGAACCGGGACGAAAGGCTATAGTAGGCGTACATACAGACTTTCATACACACACAAAGGTGCTAAAACGTGCTAATTGACAAAAATCTCGACATCGAATTTTTTCACGATCCCTATACCTCTCTAGGCGAGAGGTAAAAACATTGCAATGTTTAATGATGTAGTTATGGTGATAGAGAATTAGCATTTTGATATGTCAACATTTCTGTCTATTGGTATTTATTTGATTAAAATCTTGTTCCTTAATATATGAATCGTAGATACCGTGAGTTTTATTTAACGTGAAACATGGGATCTTCCATATCCATGGTTACGAATTTGACAGCAATGTATAAGAGCGATTCATTTAAAATAGAACATAGGCTGTCATTATCAAGTAAATATTACCTGTAAATATTCAGTGTCTATTATGTTAGCAGTTGTTTTTAAAAATATTATAGACAAATTTCCCATTTTGTGCGAAAATATTTATTTTATTTAACAAAAAAAATTTGGAAAGCGGGAAAATATTTAGACCAAATGTTTTTACAAGGTTCACTAAAATCAATATGAAATTATCAATCCTAATACTGCAACAAAATTCATTTTAACTTACGTCTTTTTTAAAATCATTTTTACAAAAACTTACATCTGTCTCTGTCATTTATCAGTATGTCTCAGTCTCAATGTCACAGTGTCAGTAGTGACATCTTGCGGCTCAATGCCCACTTTCCTCATGATTTTTAGTTTTAAAATAAATCAACAGATGACTCAATTCCACTGCAAAAGGTCCATTATGCCTGTGGCACACCGGTCGAGGAGCATCGAGTAACTCCTCGATGAAACGATAGAACGCACCCCGTCCTCGACGAAAAATAGGGGCGCCGCTATTTTCATCGAGTTGTTCCTCGATGAAACGAATGTATCTCATTTCAGACGTATCTTTGGATTTGATTTCGCGCAAAACTTTGATGTATTTGTCACCGATTAAATAGAAATCCATCGCGGACGGGTGCGTTCTTTCGTTTCATCGAGGAGTTACTCGATGGTCCTCGATGCTCCTCGACCGGTGTGCCACAGGCATTAGGGTTGTGTTGTTGAAAATAAGGTACACAATTGAAGAAAAGGTGCAAATGATACGTTGGTATAATGCAGATGTTAGCCTCAGACAAATACCTATCTTATTTATTTCGTGTATTTGAAAATTTGTTATAAATTGTATTCTGAAAAAATATCTATTTAAATGTTTATATTTCTTGCAACTTTTTTCATATCTAAAATGATTAGAAATACATACATATTTCATTCGAGCTATGTTCTATTTTAAATGAAACGCTCTAATATATTGCTGTCAAATTCGTAACCATGAATATGAAAAATCCCATGTTTCACGTTAAATAAATCTCACGGTATATAAACTTCATCTTCAGGAATATATTATAATATAATATACAATTATAATAATTTTTATACAATAGTTTATTTGTACCTGATGCCCATTTACATAAAAATAATATTGTCCTTGAAACTGACGTTTGAACAAACTAACCTAAAAATGTAAACACAATGGAAGTGAATCCATTGAGTATAATTCTAGTGAAAAGTGACAGCAAAGGCGATCGACTTTTATTTCGCTACCCATTTAACTCGGTAGACAATGTCGAACCTTCAAGTACACGAAAAAAAAATCCATATGCCTTAGTGGACACGGAGGATCTGTTACAAAGTCCGCCGCCTCCAATATCAAATATTTACAAAGGGCAGTTAACTGGTTTCAAGGATGAGGTGTTGTCAACTTTATTTGCCGTCAAACCAGATTTGTGCAACCGGAAATTCGAACTAAAAGTCAACGATGTTAGATTTGTGGGACATCCTACCTTGTTACCTTTTAGAGGAAGTGCCCAGGATGATCCATGTTTATTGTTGATAAATATCGTCTTTGCTTTGCAAGCTCAAGCCGATCACTCAATTGGTAAGTCACATCTAATTTGCTGACCAGAAAAATCTGACGTGGCCATCACACAACCTTCCGCCATATCTAGACTTTAAACAGAAATGTATACGTACAATCCGGTGTCCATTTAAAATATACAAATAAAAATCTAAAATATTCAAACACAGAAATTTGCAACACCTGAATAAAAAGATTCATTCACAGGAAAACTCTGCTCTGTTGAAGCCATCCTCCGTTCAATTACTACAATTAATATCTTACTTAGGACTTATATATAGCGCTAGTATGCCAACTTGTCACCCGTCTCACCTGTCAATATTTTTTACGCAGAAACAAAAATCAACCGATCATGGATTACAAGATTTCAACGTTTTATTTGATAAATTTATTTTTACCTCTCGCCTCATATTCTATAAGAGAGGTATTGTAATGGGTCAAAATTTTCGAGTATGAGTTTTTGGTGGATAAGCACGTTTCAGAATCTCTAGAATACGAATTTACTATTTTCACGATGATGTCTGTGTGTGTGTGTGTGTTTGTGTGTTTGTATGAATCGACGATTTTTCGTCCACGATAACTTAAAAAGTATCAAACCGTTTATAACCAAATTTCATATTTAATGTTTTAATAAGTATCTTAACACCGGATAAGATTTTGGTAGAAATCCGCAAACCGGAAGTAGTACTTTTAGAAGTTTGGAAAAGTTTTGCTTAAATATATTGGTACATTATTTATTTATGACAATTTTTGCAATTAAAAATAAAAGAAATTGTGATTATCTATATGTACAGTTATTTATAAATACAAATTGCTGAATCTGGAAGTATTTAACAATAAAATAAAGTACAATTAATATTCCATTTTTTTAAATTCCAGTATCTTGTTGTCCATGATATAATTTGAATTATAGTGACAGTACAGTTGACATCTTTTGCTTGCATATTGGTTTACATTATCGTTTACATATTACATGAACATGAAACTATTAAAATGTAAGTAAAACTATTTATTAGATTAGTAGAATAAGCAGAATTAGGCGAGAGGTCGTGTGGTGGCCACAGCAGATTTTTTAAATTTTACTGCAGTTCTTTAATGCTACCAGATAAAGACATTTTTTTTATAACGTAAGTTGCAAATAACTTTTCCTCTTATTCTTATTACAAATAAATACTATATTTTTCCAAATTTATATACAATTTTGACAATTAACCTTTTCAATCTTCAAAAAATATCACTTCCGATGAAGATATTTGTACCAAAATCTGCGGAGCTCTTCCAATTTATATACAAATGTTAAATACCAAATTTCAAAATTTTCGGGTAATTCGTATTTGAGTTATGCGACTAACACTCCTTGACCACACACACACACACACACACACACACATACACACACACACACACACACACACACACACACACATACACACACACACATACACACAGACATCATCGTGAAACTATCAAAAATGAGTTGTAAGGACCCTAATTCGTGTTCATCCACTAAAAATTCACCACCCGATTTTTTGCATGATTCCTATACCTTCCTTTACAGGTAAGCGGAAGGTAAAAACCGCATAGCCAACGAATTGATCGTATTGCAAAAAAACCTTACAATCTTACCTTGAAAAGTTACATTCGAGGTGTCAAAAACTATTAATTTTGTCTTGATGTCGCAGTTGTCGAGCAATGACCAAATGCTTTTGTGAGCTACATAAATACCAACATTAAAACACATTCGCGGCAACAAAATCTACATTAGGGCAGGAAATTTAAGCATGTCCATTGTTTCCCCGTGTCCAAACCAGCCCCGGTCTCCCCTACTCTATACTAAGAGAGAGATCTAGCCTTATGCCTCGTTTTCATGTATCCGGAATCCGCAGATTTCTTGCGGAATAAAATGGCCGCCACGAATTCCATCTCCATATTCAACATAAATAATCATATATTTGAAGTTATAACAACGTCAAAACCTACGGAGCTTGCGGAGTTCCGCAGAAAGTTAAAAATAATTTAACTACTGACGGAATTCATGGCGGCCATTTTATTCCGCAAGAAATCTGCGGATTCCGGATACATGAAAACGAGGCATTACACTGAAAGATAGATAGACTTTAGGATTAAGTAAGTAAGTTAATATTTTGTCCAATAAAGTGACTATGTAATCGACTGTGATGATATGTAAGGTTGAAAGCAGCTTTTTTTCTGGTCAGTAAATTAATGCGAAGTGTGTATGCAAATTCCAAGCTTCTATTACAGTAAAATGTTATTACGATCTAAGTAAAAGACTGGGCATAACACTTCGCCACGAGGAACAACGTTGCGGTTACGTTTCAGAACAAACCCAACTAATGACAATTACCCACGATGACGGCTGCCCAGAAACCGCTTTTCAGATCATTTTGTCCAAATGTTTACTCGCTCGCAACATCAAAGACGTGTATGATCAGCTATGTACCACAGGTAAAAAAACCAACGCGTTTTCAACTTAAAGGCATTGGCAACCTATCCAAGCAGCCTAAACGGCTAAAGTGTAGAATAGGTGTTTAAGAGAAAATGCGTTTTTTATTTTAGGAGATCGTTTATTATGCTTAAATATGCAAACAACAAGCAAAATTAGACCGCGGAAGAGTGTTTTTAACATGATTTTTTGAAGAAAATGAAATTTTTTTGGTTAACCTCAATGTGTCAAAATGGCTAAAAATAAAGCCCCACAAACTCGGTTTTGGTATTTACTACACTAACAAAGCTAACAAAACCGTAATAGAGCCCCACAAACTCGGTTTTGGTATTTGCTACACTAACAAAGCTAACAAAACCGTACTAGAGCCCCACAAACTCGCATTTTTTTTGTATCCATGTTTTTAACATGGCAAACACTATTGAAATTTATATTAATCTAAAACAAATGTAATATTGTATTTATGTCAAATAATTTCGAAAACTAAGAAAAGCAAGTAATAAAAAGCCTTATATCTGTGAAAAATATATTTATTTATTGATATCTCTATTACATAAATGTATAAAAACGTTAAATCACATGTTTAATCTGTTAATTTTTCAGTGTTGACAGTTGTCAAAAATTTTACCCTAAAAACTAACAAAATCGGCCCTAATCCTTGCTTCCGCGGCACCTATTCTACACTTTAGCCGTTTAGGCTGGAAAACGATAGAATATTCAATTCTAAGCATATTAGTTTTTGTCCGAGGCGTTTATGCTCTATAGTTCGAAAGTTAGAAGCATTTTAAATTTTGATTTGAGGTTTTGCGTGACGTCATACATGACCACCGCGCACGGCACACTAGGCGCCACTACGCACATTGTTTATTGTTCCTGTCACTGTGTCACTTGTATCACTGACAGATAATTTAATAAGATGTTAGATGGTTCATTGTTGCATTAAAGGTTGTGCTAACCATTCAAGTAAATCCTATTATACATAATAAGAATAAATATCAGAACAGAATTATTTATTATTAAATTCAGGGCGACAAATTTATTTCTAAAGAAAAATAGCGTTATGTTATTTATATTTTTTATATTGCTACTAAAATATCTTTATTTAAAATAACAAAATAACACTTTAAAACGATGAATGATTCGTTATACATTCTAGAGATCCATCCACACATTGACACTTGACACTTGAATCGTTGCAGGTTGCAGCAATAAATTTCGTTATCATTTTGCATTAGAATACACAATCCACAAGAGTACATTAATAATTTACATTCCTGAATCTTCTCTCAAATATAATATTTTTTATCATTTGGCCGCGGATTTTTATCGCAATACCCTGTTTCATACATCTTTATCTCACATCTTTGACATTTGTGACATTGACATGAAACAATGCTAGTTACACGCAAGATAAGTTGATATTGAATTAAACGCTGATTATGTGACGTCATACATGACCACGACAAAAATTCACTCGCTTATAGCGGCTGAACCCAACCACTTTCAGACTTGTGATTAAT
Organism: Agonum fuliginosum; assembly: GCA_947534325.1. NCBI lineage: Eukaryota > Metazoa > Arthropoda > Insecta > Coleoptera > Carabidae > Agonum > Agonum fuliginosum. Next base: position 9,723,975 of record OX384047.1, on the reverse strand, counting down.
ACATTGTTGTAATCATAATAAATACTAGAGATATATGAAATAAAAAAAATTTGACATTTCATAAGTTGCCAATGCCTTTAAATATTAGAGTCAGTCGTTTTTGACAGGACTGGTAAACATTCGAATTAACCGTTGGATTCCGTTGACTTTTTGTTTGCCTCAAAAAGTTCACCAGTGGCATTTGAGGGGCAAAATCGTCGAGCCAGAAGATATAAACAAGTATGTTGGTGTGTGGTTTGCGCATTTTGGTTGTAAAGTGGTTTTTTAGATGTCTCAAGGCACTCAGACCGTACCATGGATTGTTGTTGCTATACCCAAGTACTCAGTTGACTGATATAACTCCCCTAGATGGCTCTGCAGCCCTAAATCGATTACTGCGCATGTACAGTCCGCTAAAAAGTTTGCAGACTTTGGCAGCAGATGCAGATATTACTTTATCACACGTAAATATTTTTTTAAACGTAAAAATAGTTATTTATGTTACAAGGACGAAAAATGCAAGTTCTCGTACGACTATGGAAAATTGCCGAACGAGGCAAAGCCGAGGAGTACGAGAGCTTTTTCGTCCGTGTATCATACACTATTTTTTATTCGATTGTAAGTGAGAACTTAAAATAACTAGAATATTAATATTTTATTATAAATTATTCTAAATTTTTGTTCAGTTTGCTAATTGTAGTTATCTGCGAAACAGACAAATGAAACAAAAAAGAACAAAAAATTATTCGACTGTGTCAGTTTGCTTTAAAAAACGCGTTTGCGTACGAAAAGTACTTCTCGGTCTAAAGCCTGATTTATAAACTTGACGTTGACGTTGCAGTTCGCCGTTGACGTTGACGTTCAAAGTTAAATATTAAAAAAACATATGACTCGTTTATAAACTCCGTTGGCGCTACTGTTCGAAGTTGGCGTTCCGTACGCATGACGTTCGAGATAACCAACTTTTAACTTTTGAAGTTCACCGTTGGGGTACATGAACGTCCAACCAATGAAAATGAGCGATCGGGTCACGTGATTTTGAATTTGCATGTCAATTTTATAATTTGGTGATCTGACAACTGACATGGATGATTCACAGAGTTTAACACAATCAAGTAATTATTTAATGTATAAATAATATCATATGACAATACCAAATAGGTTATGATCACTTGCCAAAAACAACAGGGGTGCGTTCCAAAACCTTACCATGGAGCACAGAGTAAAGTATTGGAGTACGAGTAGGTTACTCCAGGGTTTTGTGGGGTTTCGGAACGACGTAGAGTAGGAAATATTTTATGGTGATATAACCTATAACCACATTTATTTGATATACAAAATTGATCTTGCATCATGGATAATAGAAGAGTGTTAAGTGTTATAACTGCGAATATTTATGAATATTCGCGCCAATTTATAAATGTAGTCCTGGTAAGGTTTTCTAATATATTTATGAATATACCTTTATTTTCCAAAATCAACATATTATCTTCTTTTAGAATACAAATTACTTTATAATCGTTTGCGTCAATTTGTGTGGCTGATTCCAATTCGTTGTCCATTATAAATTAATAATAATAAGATATTATGAAACAGACAATTTAGGTTAGCACTATTTGGCGCCAAAGTCACCAGAGTACGTTTGTACCCTCCTATTTTACAGGGTACGAAGAGTATGCTCTTCGAGTAAACTCGAACAGTTTCGGAACACTTCAGAGTTTCCACTGGAGATATACTCAAACCTTTTGGAACGACTTTGAGCATGCTCTATACTCTGGAGTATGGTTTTGGAACGCACCCCAGTTGAACTTTGAGTTTATAAATCGCCACATTCTAACTGCAACCGCAACGTTACCAGCAACAGCAACGGTAACGTAACAGCAACGTCAATGTCAAGTTTATAAATCGGGCTTAAGACGAAAAGTGGGTCACCTAGCAACGGCACAAATATTAATACTCTCTAAAAGGTTAGCTTTTCGTCCGAATATCTTAACCAAAAAACGTCACTTTTTGACATAATCGAATAAAAATAATGTTTTTTTAAAACACGCAAATGCGTGCATAATTACAAGATTTAAACCCGCTGTTTTAAAGGCGTCTAGATACTATTATATTCTCAATTTTGACAGGTGTTCGAATTGACGGGCCATTTGGTCTACTGGGCAAAAGCAACTGTCATTTATCCGTTATGCGCTAGCAATAAATATGTAATAGCTCCTGACGCACCTATTCACTTAAAATCTCCTTTAATCGACAAATTTAGCGAAGCTTTTCCCGGTATGAACTTAATACGCGTCATAGCAGATTTTTCATTACCAACTTCGCTTGGACAAAAATGTAATCCACTAAATAACCCGTCACAACAATCACAGTTGGTACAAATGATGGTTTGGATGCTACAGCACCATCTGTTGATGCAACTTCACACTTACATCCAGTTCATGCCCACAGATTCGGGCCATGTGCGAGAAAGGCAAGTATTTTGTGTTAAATAGTGAAAACTGTCAATATTGTTTGTATTTCCCGCGAATCTAGCAGCCAATCACAATCAGCCACGCGCTTGGTACCGCCCTCTCCACGAAATGCGTCCAGTAATATGGCTGCTAGTGTTCCAGAATCTGAATCTGGTACGTCCACAGCCTCAAATGAAACTACACCTGAACCGCAGTCCCATAGCACTGATACTGATGGTATTAATCACAATATTGAAAGCGAAGTAAGATATTATTAACACAAAGACTGCTAGTCTATTTGAAATAGCGAAAAAATTGACACACCCAGCAACAAAATTATTTTGCTATTTCAAATGGACTTTAAGGAGTTTCGATACCGATTATCTATCTAGGGGATCTAAACAAAAATCTATTGTATTTCTGCAGAGTGACAACTTCTACCCACTAAATTTTGTTGTAAAAAACACCGAAAATATAAAAAATCTTATAGCGAAATATATTTGTTTATAAATATTTTATTACTATCTTTCAATTAAATTGTATTTTTAAGTCCTAAAGATTTTATATTTTATAATTCATAATTTTAAAAATCAATCGAAAACACGGCAACAGCGCTAGTATTTTAGCTGCTTTACGTTGACTGTTGGCTGCAGTGATTCTAACCTAACTGTCAAGTGTTGTCAGGTAATAAATGCAATAGCTCATAATAATTGTTCTTTTGACGCTCCAAGATTAATGCAAGCTATAAGAAATGAGAACTTAATTGATAGTTTTCGTCCAGTCATTCATTATTTTCAAGACACTTTAAAATTATTTAAAAACATTTCCTGACAATTGGTAGAAATTCATCTTTCTGTTTCAGAAATAATTAGTAATGGGGAAAGCTTTGATCAAGTATATGACAAACGTACACAAAAGATACAGATATTATTATTTCTACTGTACAGCCTTTAAAAAGAGTCAGATCTTCTGGAATGATTAAAAGATTAGCGACATTTGGAATTAGTTACGAAATAATTGAAAACAAATTTAGTGATCATGGACCCGTCATGTCCCTTGTAGAGTTTTTAGTAGATGAACACGAATAATTCTTACTCAAATAGTTCTTCCTACTTATTTTCGATAGTTTCATAACGGTGTTTGTATGCGCATTGCGAAAGTGTGTCCAATTTCCTAAAAATGACTTGTGTATGTGTATTTTATTTGTTGTGAAAATATAAATATAACATCATTTGTTACAAACTTTATAAAATAATATGCTTCAACATAAACGCACTCTTACTTTCCAACAATATTTTAAATTTCGCGCCAATCTATGATTTGCGACGTTGCCGTAGTTATCGCTCTTTTAGTTATGTGTCACGTTTTAAATTTTATTTATTTGAATAACTCAATAACGGTGTGGAAGAATCCACTGAATTTTAGTTTCATGATTTATTAATGTCTGATTTATAATTACTGTAAATCTCTTTCTGGTGGTATTATTTTTATAGATTATACAGCCCTTTAAAAATGTATTCTCATTTACTCCCATGTAAAACAGAAATTTTTAAAAATTTATTTTTAAAAAACGGTGTGGACGATTGATCTGAAATTTTAACAGTGAACGATAAATACATCCATCTTGAACTTGTAAAATTTTCAGATGAATGGTAATATTTTCAAAAACGGTATCGAACCTCCTTAAAGAGATTTCAAAATAACCCATTTTGGGTGTGTTTACCCATTTTAGGTGAGTTTTGTAAGCGTGGATGATGACAAAAACGAATACCAAGAAGAACTGTTATTAGATTTCAATGACGAAGAGCGCATAGCAATTTTTAGGGTAAGTATTTGTTTTCAAAGTTTGTTTCGGGATGATTGAAATGTTTTTTTAGATACCTGCTGCCAGTAATCCAGAAGATGTTGCATTATTGGGAAGATTATGCAGAAAAGGTTATTTCAGAGGAGAGCACCACATTGAAGAAATAATGTATTTAGAAAACCTGCGCAGGAGTCAACTTTTGCAACTACTGGACAAGTTTAGAGATATTTTAATAACTTACGAAACTGAAGACCCTGCTATAGCAATGTTTTCTTGTTCGTATAGGCAATAATAAAATGGTTTGAATTCTGCAAGCATTTATTATGATATACAAAACTTTCAACACTATAAATATAAATGATAACACTAAAATACTTTGTTATATAAAATTCTAGCCCTATTTAATACACTTTTGGTACTGACAGAATTGAAAACCATTCAGCCATATTGAATTCAGAGACCTCTAGCTGTGTGTTGGATAACATGCGAGTGAAATTGCGCGGAAGACAAATTTAACAGTGCGCAATGGGTTTTAGGTTATTATTTGACAACTATTTAAACTTCGTATACTACAGTAGAATTTGAATTTTCTACCAAAATATGGAACAAAGCGATAAAAAAATATATCTTTTAATAAAATAAAATAACAAAATATATTAAAGCATTCTTAATAAATAAATAAATTACATAAGTACAAAGCTAAAATTCGTTAGGCTATAAAATTCCCTAAAATTACTGTGTTTAATTTACGCCATTTTCCTTTAAGACTCGATGTTTCTTATAAATATTCTGCAAGGGTGTATGAAGAAGTTCAACAATTTCAGGGAAATTTGGTTCTGAAAAAAACGTAAATGACACTAACTTCATATGAATGTTGCTGTCAAAACTTACCATTTTCTGGAGATATAATGCTATGTCGGATCATGAAGTCGAGTACGACAGGAACACTAGTTGTCTTATATTCGGGAGTGAAGATCTTTTCATAGCATTTTTCTACTGGCAGCAACTCGAATTTCTGGACTTCTCCATCGGAATTCGAGGGGATAAAATCTAACGGAAGTTCTAAATCGAAGACGAATTCTGTGTTTGGGAATAAACCGCGCTCTGATTCGAAATAAAATGAGACGCAGCCGGTGCTGACTAATTTTTTTAATATTTCGTTTGGTACGGAAGCCTCTTCCATTGCTTCCTTGTGAACACTTTCTAAGATTCCCATGCCAACTGACAGTCCGCCTCCTACCATATTATCCCATTTATCTGCAAAAATCTCAGAAACATTAGTAAACAAACATCCCTGAAATGTCTACAAACAACATCCCTAAGACATCAACAAGAAACATCTCAGAAATGTTAATAAACAAACATCGCTAAGACATCAAGAAGAAACATCTCAGGGACGACAATGTAAAAAACGTACTTGGCCAGGTTTGTTTGGTGGGGGAGCGCTGTTGCAGCCAGATACAAAGTCCTAGAGTAGGGTGGTTGACATATCCAGTAATTGCAACACTGTAATTTCGGATACCAAATAGACAGGCAGCTGATCTGTCCATTTTTAGTAACTTTTTACTTGAAAATTCGCCCGTTCGAACATCATAGCACTAAAAAAATTCACGTTAAAATAAATTAAACACAATAAATGGTAAGTTTTTGTAATGCATAACAATGAAAGTTCATAGCTTCTTACAAAATACAATCAGTTAAATTCATAATGTTTTTTTCGTTATGTTTATATGTTATGAATTTGAAAATTGATTTTAAATCATTAATTTTACGTAAGTGATATTTAAGAGGCCCATTTAAGGATTGAGAAAACCAATATCTCGAATATTAATTTTACATGCAATCTAATTAAGGAAAACTGGTACAAAGCCAAAAATTAAAGTACCTCATTTCGCCAGCCTTTAAGTGCAATTAAAGATTGATCGCTTCGTAGTTCTTGCAAAACTTTATCAATTTTCGTGCTCCTTTCTTCGTAATCTCTAAAAGCTGGGTTCAATTCCACACAATCTGATGTAACAGTAAATACCTGAAATATATTCAGGTAGAAATGAATTTTTTATAACATGTAATACGTACTTCGGGATATAACGCTAGCATTTTTAATATATCTGGCCTCACAAGCCCAACTTGAAAGCCTTCCACGATAAACGGCTTGTATTCATTACTTGTCAGCCCTGAAAATATTTTGACATATAGAAGGGTGTTTTTAATCAATATATCAACTGAATAACTAAACTAGTATTGCATCTTTTTACAGAAGCAAGTTGAGGTAAAAACTGACGAATCTACGTACCAGAAAGATAAAAACAGTTAAATTTCTGGGCTAATTTCAGTAATCTTGACATTTTTGCGTCATGTATATTCTGGGCAGCTGTCATTACTGGCGACAGGGTTCTGGGAGCTAAAATAGACAATATTTAGGGATATTTTTGTCGTACATAGTCGTAGAAAACGATATTTGCAAAATTTTGATGTTACTTTCACAAACACGCGTCTTTTACAACATAAATACATATATGCATACATGGTTCCAACGATCTTTTACCTAAAAAATCGATGATCAATTTTAAGATAATCCAACTATTATAATACGTTACTTACAAATACATTTAAGAACATTTTTTGATTGTTTAAACAATAAATTTGCAAGAATCATTTTGTAATAACGCAAAATGTGTTACTTTGTTAACATTTATGAGAATTAATATGACCTTGGTTATGAAAAAAAATTATTTAATACAATTATTTATTAAATATAATAAGATACACATGTTATACAATACACTAATTATAATACAATAAGATAATTAATTAAATGAAGCATAATATTACATAAAAACTACGCCTATGCTTTCTAGTAAATGTAGGGTATTAATTATTTACTAGTTAGTATCACTGTCCCGCCCCGCCATTTTTCCTACTTCATTCTGGTATTTTCTGTCTCTTTCATAGTTCGCTGCCGTGTGGCAAAGGTGTGTGTTTTTATATCTTCTATCATCTGTGATTTTATATGATATTTAGCTTAAAGTGATATTAAATAAGATAGTTTATGCATTAATCTTTCTGATTTATGTTACATTTTGGGTGCTAATTTTGGTATTGTTCTGTTCTAGCCAAAATGGGCAGACGACCAGCAAGATGGTGAGTTGATTTTCTTTTTGCTCTAAGGGTACCTTTCTCCTAATCAAAAACACGTTTTGCGCTATATTAATAATTAAAACATACAGTTTTATTGTAACATATGAGTGAATTAGTAGAAAATATCTTGGAAAATTTTGTAAACATGTGCTACTTCACATTGTGCAACCCTTTTAACTTCTAGTAGTTACACATTTTAATGTAACACAACCAAAGTATCTTTTACAGTATAATTTATATATCATACATACATAAATTAGTTGGAAAATGAGCTTAACTTGGACACATAACCTTCAATCACAAAAACAAGTCATGTTTCTAATGCCTAGTGCACACGGAGAAACTTTTTGACATGTTTCCTGGAAAAAGTTTCCGGAAACTTCAAAGTTTTAACGGCGCCTATAAAAATGAGGCGTTTTCAGGAAACATTGTGAAGTGCAACTAACTTCTTATTTGTCAAATCGTCAAATGTGACATGTGATCATAAATATATTTATAGTTTTTCAAAGAAAATCTCCATTTTCTGGAAACTTTTTTCAGGAAACTTTGTGAAAAGTTTCCCAGTGTGCACTAGGCATTAGAATTTTACTTGGGATAGTCGAATTTTTAACAGTATACTTGAGTCCTACAAGTTTTTAACTACGTTTTTTTAACTAAACATAATACTTGGGTTACGTGAGATTTTTTAACCAAATTAACTTGGGTTAAGCTTGAATTACATTATACTTTTTTCGGCTAGAAACTTTGACAATTTTCATACTTAATTCTAGAATGCTCACTCAAATTTTGATACAAGTTTCATACTAGAACTGTCCAATTTTCATATTACCAACCTTCTGTATATAACCTCAAAAATAATAAAGTTGAGTGACAGCAGAATCAAAAGTAAAAGTAAAGTCTTGAACCGTAATGAGGTATAAATGAACTCCTGAAATAACAAAAACTCTTGTACAATTGTATGAAATGCAACCAGTACTTTACCAGGGTATTAAAAACTCAACAACTGACAATGACAATTACATTTTTTTAAATTTCAGTTGGCAGCAAGAACAAATTTTAAAACTAGATTCTAGCCGAATTAAGTATCTAAAGCTTGAATTACATTATACTTTTTTCGGCTAGAAAAAAGAACTTTTATTTAGATACTTAATTCGGCTAGAATCTAGTTTTAAAATTTGTTCTTGCTGCCAACTGAAATTTAAAAAAAATGTAATTGTCATTGTCAGTTGTTGAGTTTTTAATACCCTGGTAAAGTACTGGTTGCATTTCATACAATTGTACAAGAGTTTTTGTTATTTCAGGAGTTCATTTATACCTCATTACGGTTCAAGACTTTACTTTTACTTTTGATTCTGCTGTCACTCAACTTTATTATTTTTGAGGTTATATACAGAAGGTTGGTAATATGAAAATTCGACAGTTCTAGTATGAAACTTGGATCGAAATTTTCTTGATTTAAGCCTGTTTTACATTATACTTTTTTCGTCTAGATTCATGCTAGATTTCTCGATAGATTTCCATCCGAGATTCATTCGATTTTCATACTTTATTTCCAAACTATTCGTATACAATCGGAATTCTTCGATTTTTTCCGAAATGGTCCAAGTTAGGTAACTTCAAAATAATAAATAATATTCTTACTTATTATGACAAGTGACAACTTAAGATTTGGAGGTTAGAATTTATAATGGAAAAAATATTAACACAACTTTAATAACACGTACAAGTGCAAAACTCATAAACATCGACGTGAACAAATTAAAACAAAATATCAAAACTTTTAAAGGTTGGTCGAACTGACTCCAGATTGAACTGCGCATGCGTATACAAATCTAGTATGAATCTCGAATAGAAAAATAGAGCCGGGCGTATATTTCTATACTAGAAAAAAGTATGGAAATCGAACGGAACTCGGATGGGAATTTCTGATTTACATTATACTAGAAATGGCTAGCAACTTCTCGGATGAATCTCGAACTAGAATTTAGACGAAAAAAGTATAATGTAAAACAGGCTTTACATTATCCAAGTGAGCATTCTAGAATTAAGTATGAAAATTGTCAAAGTTTCTAGCCGAAAAAAGTATAATGTAATTCAAGCTTTATGCGAGTTCTGTACTAAGTTTATTTGATCAGCAATTTTTCATGATGATCCAATTTTCAGACTAGAGTTTCTGATAATCTTCTATTACAAAAATGAAGATACAAAGCATCTGACGTTACTAATCTCCAAACAAACCTTTCCGTTATTTTGCAATCTCATTTTGACCAACCAATTGAATTTCAGTTACCGTTACTGCAAGAACAAGCCATACCCTAAGAGCCGTTTCTGTCGCGGTGTCCCCGACCCAAAGATCCGAATCTTCGACTTGGGGAAGAAGAAGGCTGCAGTGGAAGATTTTCCGCTGTGCGTGCATTTGGTGTCCGACGAATACGAACAACTCAGCTCTGAGGCTCTTGAGGCTGGACGTATTTGCTGCAACAAATACCTCGTCAAACACTGCGGCAAAGATCAGTTCCACATTCGCATGAGACTTCATCCCTTCCATGTTATCAGAATCAACAAGATGTTGTCCTGTGCTGGTGCTGATAGGTGAGACTCATTTGTTTCTCTATAAAGTGTTCCCTGATTGTCAATTGTTTTTTAAATGCACTTTTGTTTGTTGTTTTTCAATTAAAATCGGCGTTCGCTTATTTAGTCAAATATAGTTTTGTCAAAACGTAGTTTGACCAAAAATAATTAAGAGGAACGGATACTGGTGCAATTTCACCATCATATCTAATCTAAATATTAACATTTTAAAATATTTATTTTTTTAATTTGTAGAGGAAGGTTATTTGTATGACATTTTAGTCCAGTCAGGAGAGGTTTTGACTGAAGACTAATACATAACCAAATGAAATTTGGCATGTGAGTAGTTAAGAACATACAGAAACAAAAAAAATTCGCTCCACCTCGGTATGCTCCGCTTCCTACAAAAATTTTCAGTTGAAACTCAAAATTTTCTTGTAACGCATTTTCCTCGAAAATTATCAAAGATTTTGAAAAACTGTTTTGACAGGATGACAGCTGAGGAAATTTGCTATCAAAATGGTCTTTGAAAATTTTTCATAAGTAGCACCGTGTAGGCACCAGCCGTTTAATATTCGAATGACTTGAGAATTTTCTGTATAGTAGGCGGTACATCGCGAATGACGTAATAAATTCGCCGCTACAGAATGAATGTGGTATAACTTCGTTAAAGAACATCATTTTGTAAAGATAAAAATTGCATTTTGTTCGTCGAGGCTTCCACTTTCAATTGCACTAATAACATTTGAATTTCCGACCCCGTTTATACCGAGAAACTTGCTTTTTAATGAATCATAACTCAGTATTAGAAGACGTTCAAAGAATTTTCAATATTTTCAATATCTATGAATGAAATTGTAAACTCGTAGAGGATTATCTTCATCAAATCATCCCCAATCACATGCAACTATTTGGAGGGTTGTGTGTTGTACGTCCGAAAAAAAAACTGGTTTTCGCTATCTCATAGATTTCTTTATTTATCGCGGGCACGAGCATTTTTGAAAATAGACCACTTTTTGGCCCCGTTAATTGGTTTTTAATGAGCTTATCGTTAAGTACAAATCCTAATCAACAAGATTCTGTAATTTGTTTAATCAATTGTACTACTACGTACATGTAACAGATGTTTTCCTAAAAAAAGATCATAACCTATAAATAAACAACCCTCCAAATAGTTGCATGTGATTGGGGATGATTTGGTGAAGATAATCCTCTACGAGTTTACAATTTCATTCATAGATATTGAAAATATTGAGAATTCTTTAATACTGAGTTATGATTCTTTAAAAAGCAAGTTTCTCGGTATAAACGGGGTCGGAAATTCAAATGTTATTAGTGCTATTGAAAGTGGAAGCCTCGACGAACAAAATGCAATTTTTATCTTTACAAAATGATGTTCTTTAACGAAGTTATACCACATTCATTCTGTAGCGGCGAATTTATTACGTCATTCGCAATGTAGCGCCTACTATACAGAAAATTCTCAAGTCATTCTAATATTAAACGGCTGGTGCCTACACGGTGCTACTTATGAAAAATTTTCAAATACCATTTTGATAGCAAATTTCCTCAGCTTTCATCCTGTCAAAACTGTTTTCCAAAATTTTCGATAGTTTTCGAGAAAAATGCGTTACAAGAAAATTTTGAGTTTCAACTGAAAATTTTTGTGGGAAGCGGAGCATACCGAGGTGGAGCGATTTTTTTTTTTGTTTCTGTATGTTCTTAACTACTCACATGCCAAATTTCATTTGGTTATGTATTAGTCTTGGGTTTCAGTAAATTTTTGACTCTCCTGACTGGACTATTTGTGTATTACAATTTTAAATTTTTGCTTGATTTGTTATTATAGGCGTTATAAACATTGGCAATTTTGTAATTCATTTTAAAGTGTATTAGGTTTTGAATTTTAAAATTTCAATACAGAAATGTCACAGAACCAACTTTCTTCTAGAAATTAAAAAAAAAATTGATAAATTTTTTTAATATTTAGACTAAATTTTACGGTGAAAACTAAACCCCTTTTTGACACAAAAATAAGGTCAGGCAGTATAAATATTCGAATAAATATTCAAATTTCAATTTAGTTCCACCTCCAAACTAGAGTCGTATTGGGTACACTTATTAAAATTCTAAGAAATTGACTCTTTTGATAATAAGCGACCCGCACCGATTAATTTTGGTAGTGCAGTAACCGTTCCTCTTAAGCCAAACTGTATTTTAGTCAAACTGTAATTTGTTCAACTGGAATTTTGTCAAACCGTAAATATGCCAACCCGTTAACTGTATTCTAGACAAACTGTAATTTCACATTCCGTATTTTGACCAAACCGCAACTTCGACTAATATTTTATTGTCAAATCATTTTCAAGTCAACCGTAATTTAGCCAAAACGCAACTATACCTAACTGGAATAATCCAAAACGGAATTTATTCAAACCGTATTTTTGTCAAATCGCAGTTATGCATAACCGTAATCTTGCCAAACGCATTTTACTCAAATCGTAATCTTCCCAACTGTATGTCTTTATATAGAGTTGGGAAGATTACGATTTGACTAAAATACGGTTGACAAGATTACGGTTATGCATATCTGCGATTTGACAAAAATACGGTTTGAATAAATTCCGTTTTGGATTATTCCAGTTAGGTATAGTTGCGTTTTGGCTAAATTACGGTTTAACTGAAAATGATTTGACAATAAAATATTAGTCGAAGTTGCAGTTTGGTCAAAATACGGAATGAGAAATTACAGTTTGTCTAGAATACAGTTTGGCCAAATTACGGGTTGGCATATTTACGGTTTGACAAAATTCCAGTTGAACAAATTACAGTTTGACTAAAATACAGTTTGGCTTCATTATTTTTGGTCAAACTACGTTTTGACAAAACTATATTTGTCCAAATTGTGTGCTCCCTTAAAATCATGCGATGTTTTGTTTGTTGTTTCAATACTTATTTGACACTTAATCATTTTTTTTAATTTAAAAATTGCATCCGGTTGTCAATTGTTTTTTAATGTACTTATTCGACTGTCATTTTTTTTTCTTATGAATGTTATTCCAGTCAAAATACGGGTTTGGTTGTATTATTACTGGCAACTATCAGATTTGGTCTAGTATAGGTTTTTAGGGTCGCTGAACACGAATTTTGGGGTCATTTTGTAAAGAATTGTGCGGAACACCCTTAAATTTGCAAAAAGTTCCCCCAAAATGGTTTTTTTTATATATTCGCACTTTGAGTGCTCAGATTTCGCACAAAGGGGTTTTTTGGGTCGCTGATCATGAATTTTGAGGATTTTTTTAAATAAAAATTAATATTTCATCCTTAAATTAGCTAAAACTACCCCCAAAAAGGGTATTTTTGCAATTTTCGCATTTTGAGCGTCCAGATCTAGTCCATATAGGTTTTTTGGGTCGCTGATCAAGAATTTCGGGGATTTTTTAAATAAAAATTAATACTTCACCCTTAAATTACCTAAAACTACCCCCAAAAGAGGGTGTCCATTTAGTCCATAACTATATGGACTAAATCTGGACGCACAAATTGCGAAAATAGCAAAGATACCCTTGTAGGGGTAGTTTTTGCTAATTTAAGGGCAAAATATTAATTTTGCATAAAAACACCCCGGAAATTCATGATCACCCAAAAACCCATATGGACCAAATTTAGACGCACAAAGTGCGAAAATAGCAGACATCCTTTTTTGGGGGTAGTTTTAGTTAATTTAAGGGTGAAATATTAATTTATATACAAAAAAATCCCCGAAATTCTTGATCACCAAGCTAAAAAACCTATATGGACTAAATCTGGACGCTCAAAGTGCGAAAATAACAAAAATACCCTTTTTTGGGGATAGTTTTAGATAATTTAAGGGTGAAATATTAATTTTTATAAAAAAATCCCCGAAATTCTTGATCAGCGACCCAAAAAACCCCTATGTGCCAAATCTTGGCACTCAAAGTGCGAATATATAAAAAATACCCCATTTTGGGGGTAGTTTTTGCAAATTTAAGGGTGTTCCGCACATTTCTTTACAAAATGACCCCTAAATTCGTGATCAGCGACCCAAAAAACCTATACTAGACCAAATCTGGTAGTTGCCAGTAATAATACAACCCTCCCCCGTATTTTGACTGGAGTATTAATACACTTAATCCGATTGTCAATTGTATTTTTAATGTACTTATTCGACTGTCATTTGTTTTTCTTATGAATGTGTTAGACTTTCATTTTGTTGGTTTTCTTAGTACTTGTTTAACTGTCAATTGTTTTTTAATAGTTATTTGTCCAACTAGAGAGGAAAGCGCTTCTTTTTCCCACTCGAGCTCGAAGTTTGTGTCACGAGCGCAGCGAGTGAGGCAATCGAGCAAGAGTGGAAAAAGAGCTTTCCTCTCGTGTTAGACACAACATTTTTTTCACGACATATTTAAAAACATTGTAAATGTAGTAAAAACACATAACTAGAAGTTAGGTTATAACTGCCATCTGTCAGAATGACGTTTGAAAACAACGTAATGCTTCCAATATGCCAAATTAAATTTAAGTTGTAAAATCGTGAAATAGTAGAAAAAGAAAGTATAAAACATAATAATTGTAAAATAATAGTTTACAGTATATCACTATAAAATGAGAATTTTCAATAAAATAATAAATTTACTTACAATTTTTCAAATATTTCATCGTAAAATAACACTGGTGGTAACACTGCTTACTTTCCTCTCTAGAGAGGGAAAACCTACTTTCCTCACTATTTCGCGAGAAGAAAATTGTGTTTTCTCCGCATGTCGTGAAAAAAATTAATTTGTTCGACTGTTATTTGTTTATGTACTTAAAAATTGTTCTACTTCATTATCTACGAGTCGCTTCAAAGTGGTTCTACATGATGAGCTATTTTCAGACTAGAGTTTCTGACGAATCTTCTATTACAACATCTGACGATAAAATATATCTGAAGTACCATTTACACGACTCAGTTAATAAATAATTCAAATATGGAACAATATTGCTATATTGTTGTTGTTTTTTTTTGTGCAGGCTCCAAACTGGAATGAGAGGCGCCTTCGGCAAACCTCAAGGAACTGTGGCTCGCGTGCGCATCGGGCAGCCAATCATGAGCGTCCGATCCAGCGAGAGATTCAAGGCTCAAGTTATTGAGGCACTCCGTCGTGCTAAGTTCAAGTTCCCCGGCAGACAAAAGGTAACAAATCTTCACTCACTTACTACTTTCCATTCAATTAAGTTACCATTAACATAAAAATCTGACGTGGCCATCACACAACCTTCCGCCATATCTAGACTTTAAACAGAAATGTATACGTACAATCCGGTGCCCATTTATAGTCCAAGATCCCAGGACCGCCAGACGTTACTTATTTTCTCAGTAACCAAATGTATGGGATTAAGTAGTGTAAGTATGTACTATGAGTGTATGCGTACCTGCAAGCTTGGGCCGACGGCCAATTAATAGATATCCGGTGCTAAAGGTAAGTCAAAATAGTATTCACATTTCTTCAAGTTTCAGTGCTGATTTTTACGTATGTTTTAGAGAATATAATCAATACTGCCAGACACTTTCCATCGGCGGTAACTTTTACCAGACACTTTAAAGCACATGTTTGACATAATAGAATAACTGACATAATTGACTTAGCTTGTTTTCAAGCAACTATGATTATTGAAATGTATGTCTGCCAGTTATTCTATTATGTCAAACGTGTGCTTTAAAGTGTCTGGTAAAAGTTACCGCCGATGGAAAGTGTCTGGCAGTATTGATTATTAATTTTTAACTATATTCTCTAAAACATACGTAAAAATCAGCACTGAAACTTGAAGAAATGTGAATACTATTTTGACTTACCTTTAGCACCGGATATCTATTAATTGGCCGTCGGCCCAAGCTTGCAGGTACGCATACACTCATAGTACATACTTACACTACTTAATCCCATACATTTGGTTACTGAGAAAATAAGTAACGTCTGGCGGTCCTGGGATCTTGCTCTATTAAAATATACAAATAAATATCTAAAATATTTAAACACAGAAATTAGTATCACCTGAATCAAAAGATTCATTCACAGGAAAACTCTTCTGTGTTGAAGCAATCCTCCGTTCAATTACTACATTTAATATCTTACTTAGGACTTATATAGCGCTAGTATGCCAACTTGTCACCCGTCTCACCTGTCAATATTTTTTACGCAGAAACAAAAATCAACCGATCATGGATTACAAGATATCAACGTTTTAATTGATAAATTTATTTTTTAAATTTTACTGCAGTTCTTTAATGCTACCAGATAAAGACAATTTTTTACAACGTAAGTTGCAAATAACTTTTCCTTTTATTCTTATTACAAATAAATACTATATTTTTCCAAATTTATATACAATTTTGACAATTAACCTTTTCAATCTTCAAGAAATATCACTTCCAATGAAGATATTTGTACCAAAATCTAAGGAGCTCTTCCAATTTATATACAAATGTTAAATACCAAGTATCAAAATTTTCGGGTAATTCGTATTTGAGTTATGCGACTAAAGCTGGATTTATAACACGCATAGCGCATAGAAAATAATTTAGCACAGCACAGCGCATAGCATTTTCGTTACGGGGGTTTTATAAGCCGCACGCAAACACAGATTGCTATACGAAGTAAAAGAAGAAGTCCTTGTCTTACAGTGTTGTCTTATGACGTTATGACAGCTGTTTTGTTGGTTATGCTAGATTTGATTTGGTATTATTCGACTTTGTGATTTTGTTATTATGTTTTGACTATTTTACAAAAATTATTAATATAATGAACAACGAATGCAACGAATAAACCCGAAGCACAGAACTGCACAGCACAGCGCATAGGAAAATTGGTCAATTCGTGTGCTATGCTAAATTATTTTCTATGCGCTATGCGTCTTATAAATGGATGTACTAATATCCATATGACCAATTCATATGCTATGCTGTGCTAAATTATTTTCTATGCGTGTTATAAATCCAGCTTTACACCCGGCCTAGACCACACACACACACACACACACATACACACAGACTTCATCGTGAAACTATCAAAAATGAGTTGTAAGGACCCTAATTCGTGCTCATCCACTTAAAACTCACTACCCGATTTTTTGCATGATTCCAATACCTTCCTTTACAGGTAAGCGGAAGGTAAAAAGTACAATGGCTCATTTTTCTTTCTGCGCAGATTTTCGTGTCCAAGAAATGGGGCTTCACAAAATTCGAGCCTAAGGAGTACGAGAAATTGAAGATCGAAGGTCGCTTGGCCAACGACGGCTGCAATGTGAGATACCGACCCGAGCACGGCCCTCTGGCCGTCTGGAAAAAAGTGCAGGAAGAGATGGCCGCCTGTTAAATTTATTATATGATTAATGTAATCAATAAACTTTTTGTAAACTAGTTGTTACTGTTGGTTTGGATTTTTGTGTTGGTTGTCTTCTCAGATTGTTCCGGGTTTGTATTTTTTATTATGTTGTTTGTAGTAGGTAGGTATGGTATATTTTCTCAGGATTGGTCTATCATTTCACTTGTTCTGTGTGGTTATTCCACCACTTTCTATGGTCGCATGTTTCACTCCATGTTTACCTTTCCATGGCTATTTCATTGTTTCCTATAATTGTTCTTTATATTCCATGGTTAGTTGGGATTTTCTTACTTACTTACTTAATCCTAAAGTCTATCTACCCTTTCAGGCTGGGTGTTAGTGCTTTCCTAGCTCATTCTGCTACTTCTTCAACTGGTGTTTGCTTCCATACCTTCCTCCACCTTTCTCTCACTTTGCATAATTGACCTGCTTCCTCCCATTTAAATCCTCTTGTCTAGTGCTTTTTTACTTCTTCTGTCCATGCTTCTCTTGGTCTTCCTTTTTGTTTTGTTTTCATTGTCCTTGCTTCAATACTTTTCGTTGTTCTTTGTTCTCCCATTCTTTGAATATGTCCCACCATCATGATTGTGTTTTACGTTCAGTGTCTTTCTGATAACTTTGTTTCTTACCTTGTCCATGATCGTTTTTCCTTCTATTACCTCTCGCCTCATATTCTATAAGAGAGGTATTGTAATGGGTCAAAATTTTCGAGTATGAGTTTTTGGTGGATAAGCACGTTTCAGGGTCTCTACAATACGAATTTACTATTTTCACGATGATGTCTGTGTGTGTTTGTATGAATGTATGGACTGACGATTTTTCGTCCACGATAACTGAAAAAGTATCAAACCTTTAATCAAATTTCATATTTAAGGTTTTAATAAGGATCTTAACACCGGATAACATTTTGGTAGAAATCCGCAAACCGGAAGTAGAAGTTTTTGAAGCTTGATAAAGTTTTCGTTAAATATATTGGTACATTATTTATTTATGACAATTTTTGAAATTAAAAATAAAAGATAATATAATTATCTATGGGTACAGTTAATTTTAAATACAATTTGCTGAATCTGGTAGTATTTAGCAATAAAATAAAGTGCAACTAAGTACCAATATCTTGTTGTCCATGATATGAAATTTGTTTTTACTGAAATTTGAATTATAATGACAGTGACAGTACAGTTGACATCTTTTGCTTGCATCTTGGTTTACATCACGGTTTACATATTACATGAACATGAAACTATAAAAATGTAAGTAAAACTATTTATTAGATTAGTAGAATAAGCAGAATTAGGCGAGAGGTCGTGTACTGGCCACAGCAGATTTTTTTTCTTAGGAATCTCATTTCTGTGCTGTTTAGTCTGCTACGTTGTCTTTCTGTTGTTGTCCAAGTTTCTGACCCGTAAGTTAGGATGGGTACAGCTATTTTTTGTATATTTCTGTTTTGGTGTCCTTTGGTATCTCTGTGTTTGTTAGTTGCTTTCTTGAGTGCTTCTCTTACTTCCTCTACTGTTATTTCATCTTCTTGTCTTCTTGGTTTTGACGTTTTTCCTGTTTTCCTTCTGTTTTCTTATATCTTCTCCTTCCAGGAGTTCTTTGAAGTATTGTCTCCACGTTTCCATTATCTCTTCCTCTTTTGTGATCAGTTCTCATTCCTAGTTTTTAATATTATGTAACGTTTGTTGATTTTTCTTTCTTGAGTTTCTTATTACCCCGAAGAACAGTTTTTGGTTGTCCTTATATGCTTTCTTCATTAATTCTCCAAATTCTGTCCAGGAACTCTTTTTTGCTTCCTTAACTATGCTCTTTACTTTTCTTCATTCTGCTTTGTAGATTTCATAGTCCTTTTCATTTTTCGTGTTTATATATTCTCTTCCATTTATCTTTTTTCTTCTTAATTGCCTCTTTTACTATTTCGTTCCACCAGCGGGTTTGTTTTCTCTTTATTAGTGATTTTTGATGTTCCACAACATTCTTCTGCTGCTGTTAGTATGGCTTGTTTCCATGTTTCCTCTATCTCTTTTGCCTTGTGTATTCTTTTCATATTAACAATTCTTCAGCCAACTGAAGATCTGAACAACCTCTTGGTGAACTTCTAGGACTTTGAATCGTATGTTTTTTTAAAGATATCTAAGATCATATAAACTTTATTTAAATTATTACATTTGTTGTAATAAAGAAATAATATTTTTCTAAAATTTTAATTGAATGCACTTTATTTTTTTTAAATATAGGTTTTTATTTAATATAATTGGATTCTTCAGTCGTAATAATATTAGTAATCATATTTTCAAACATTTCAAGCTGCTATTTTAACCAGGTGACAATTTTTTGTATGTATTCTTGTAGTTTAATCTTTATAATAATTTAAATTTCTCCCCCACATAACTTCGTCTCATTTAAAATATCAAAGCTGCGTTCCTAAATTACATTCTTTAATATTAGATTATACTCTACACTTCAAAACTAAGCGGCTGTTGAGAAATCCGTCTTCTATCATGTGAAAGCATTGTGAAATACGTTGCAAACGTGAAATTTCCAGTACACAACTATCTAAACTCTACACCGTTTAAAACTTGATAAAAACTTGGGAACGTAGCCAGGTAGTTCTTACTTTATTCAAAAGAGGGCAGAAATGACGGTTTGATTTCACGATTTATGAACAAATTATTGATTTTTTTCAACGCCATATTAAGGTTGTGTAATTTTTAATGCAATGTAATGAAACTGACGCCATTGCATGTTCATAGTTTGTTCTTTGTATTTAAATAACAAGTGGCTTCATTTCAAGTGGTAAATAAGAAATGTGAGTATCCTAGACATAAAATAATGTTGGTTTGCGACAAAATGATCCACAAGTTGTTGTAAACTTATTAATTTGCTGTTAATTGTTAATGGATTCCATGATCAGTTCATGCCAGCCGAGGTCATCGCTTCAAGTATTAAAATAAGTGATTTATTTACAGGTAAACGCTGTTATATGTAGAAAAGAGACAATTTCAAAGAAAATACTCGAATTACCTACAAATTCTGGGTCTCTAACATCATCTTTGAAGAAAATGATGATCTTAAACATGAGATTACATACTAAGAATATTTATTTCTACAGTTAAGGTAAGCAGTCTTTCTTTTATTATTTATTTACGCTAATTGCACATTAACATTCGGTCGTGATGTAATAATTTCTGGCAAACGTACATATTGATTTGCGATGCATTTTAAATGTTTCCAGTTGTGTAATAAGGAAAATATTGTTACAGATTAGCAGCCCATTACCATTTCATCATCCTGAAAATTCAGCACGAGGTGCTCTGCCCCCGAACATGGAAGGTAAAATGCTTCAGATATTACTATTTACACTTTTAACTCAAAATTTCATATTGAACATGATTTATTTCATGTTATTGAATAATTATGTAATTCTACAAACCAATTTGGAACTTAATTAATCTGTTTACTGTTACAAGGTTGAATCAAAATATAATAGTTATTTTAGATTCACTCATAGTTGTTGGTGGAAAATAACTCACAAGTGTAATATTTGTGCAGATTTCTGTATAAAATAATATTTATTTAGTAATAATTATCAAATGTGTTCCTAGGAATTCGAGCATATCATAATGTAGATGTGAACAAATGAACTGGCAACTTGACAATGACTTTAGAAGTCTTCGAAGGACGTAGAAGAATATTCTGCGCCTCACATCAACGACGAGAGATTTCACTGGACAACAACTTCAACATTCATCTGAGCAGTCTTCGGGAAACATCAACTTCAACAGTCAACTTGGAATCAACATCTTCAGATCTTCAAGCAATCATGTAAGCATTTTTCATCATCATTCCTCTGACATTTCTATATTAAGAACCACACTTTCAATGTATAACAGTCGTAGCTAAATGAGTGATTCTCAAGTCACGGGTACTCTTGCTTTATATTTGGGATTATAGAGTAAATATTTTGACATTTATAATTAAAATGACTGTTACAATCTGTTCAGCCGCCATTATTTTTAAATACTTTATGATTTATCTGTTAATAATCGTAGAATAACCGCGAATTTGTAGTCAGGGGTAAAATTTCCTGGGGATGCCGATTCTGAGCTCAAACATTATCCTCCTTTACTGTTGGGCCCCATATTACGCTTCTGTCTTCCCCTAGAGGTAGTACATATGAGGCATTTCGTTGTTATATTATTTATTTTATTATTTATCGTAGAAAATTCGTGAAAATTTTGTTACTGGCATAAAATTGTCTGAGAGCTGATTTTGTATTTTAAATATTATGCTGTCTCTACTGGTACCCCTTATTGCAATGGTAGCACGAAAGAGACATGTAATTGTCGTAGAAAATTCGCGAAAATGTGGTTCTTGGTGTAAAATTGCCTGAGGAAATTATTCCGCCTTGAAAATTATCCATCGCTACTATTGCATCCCCTTTATAAAGATGTGTTTTCTCAAGAACACATTAGTCATGATGTTATTTTTTTCTAACTCATTTTTTAAATGTGCGGAGAGCACAGCACAGTGAAGATTTTTTTATATTTAGTGCAGGTTTATATGAATCTAAATGTTTGTTATTGTTTTAGATTAATTTGGACTTCATGTACAAAGTTTGAAGATTCTTTGATTTGAAATTCTACTGTTGGAGTCTAGTCTCTAGTCTAGGACAAGAAACATCATCTGGTGCTACTAAATGAATGAATCTTCTTCAGCTGGTGTACTTCTAAAAATGTCTCGTTCCCCAGTTTAAAACGTAAGTTTTTTATTTTCACTTTGTGTTTTCGATTTGGAACATGCTGCTTTTTACTCAGCTGGAGTGTGACAGCCTCACAGATCACTGTGAACATCAGTATAAATACTACAGATCAAAAAGTGACTCAATTTAAGTGTGGCAGCCTCACTTATGTGAGTAATCGGTTTAGGTATATGTTTAACCGTGTGTGCGGTTGCCAGTCTCACGCACTCATGACTGTTAGGAGTACACTACAGGAGAGATGTTTGTGCAGTTAACTGAAATGTGTACCTGCCTGGATTTGAAACTGAAACATAACACATGGCCCAGACGTAAAAAGAAATCGTTTTTTGTTGTACAAAGGTTTAAATAAAAATCAAGATACAAATATAATGTGCTATATCTTGTATTTATTGAAATCAGCAATACATTTATCACAATATCAATTAAAATCAGCAGTCGAAACTTTATGGAACCGAATAATTTATTTTTTTTGAAAAATCAAAGAATTGTGATACAAACTGTAGAATATTTGGGATTTTTTTCTCCAGAAAGGTATGTTTAAGACTTATAGATACTGTACCACAACAAATTAAAACAGTTTAAAAAATTAAGGTGAAGTTAAATAGGGGTAAAGTCGTTTATAATAATTAGAGCAAACAATAAAAAAAAATTGCCAGATTTATACTTTATTCTCTAAGTTTATATTTAAAGTTACATGCACTTAAAATATACCTTTAATATATTTTAAGTAAATTAAACTTTAAATATAACTTAGATAATAAAGTATATAACTAGCATATATTTTTGTTGTTTCCTCTAATTACTATAAACGATTTTACCCCTGTGTAACTCCACCTTAATTTTTAAACTGTTTCAATTCATTGTGGCATAGGATCTACAAGTCCTAAACATACTTTTCTGGAGAAAAATCCCAAATATTCTACAGTCTGTGTCACAATTCTTTTCAAATTATTTTTTTATTCGGTTCCATAGTTTCGACTGTTGATTGATTTGAGATTGTGTAAAATGTATTGCAGTTTTACAGTACATTATACTTGTATTTTGATTTTTATTTAAACTTTTGTACAACAAGAATCGACATTTTTTTACGTCTGGGCCAACTTCAATGAGACGGAGCTCGTATATAATAATTTATTTTACAAGTCACTGAAATAACTGAATTATTGGCATTTACTTTGTGAAATAGATGTTTAACTTATTATTCTTATTTAATATGGATGCGATAAATGTTACTAATATATTTGTGTTTTCTAGGTATTCGAGGATGTCATAGAGGACTTGTATAAGTGTCGTGTTATCATCTAAGGAAGCTGGAGCAGTTGTAGCAGCCTTCAAAAGACATGGGAGAATATTTTTTCGGTAAGCTTCTTTACTCTTTTTTACATATCTGTCGTGCCTTTTACCCAAGTTGGGTACGGCAGCCTCACATATGTGAGTCATCGGTATGGATATTATGTTCTACCGTGTGTATAGTTACCAGCAGTTGGTAACTCACTCATGACTGGAGAGTACACTACAGGCCAGATTTTTGTGCAGTAAATTAAAATTGGATCTGAAACTAAACAGTCAGAACCACAGTCGGTCATTAGCACATTCAGATTGCATCAAATTTAAACTATTTTATTCCAATTTCAATATTGAATCTTAAAACATTACATTTATTAATTTATTTATTATTATTATTCAACAGGTTTAGAACCCAATTACAGAATAATATTATAACATTTCAAATGTACATTGACTTAATATAGTGAACAAAATAGAAAAAAAATTGAATACAAATACAGATAATAAACCGAGATTAAATCGAGGAAACAAAGTCAAACAAAAAATATAATAATATTAATTACATACATAATCTATCACGCTTTTCACCCAATTAGGGTGCGGCAGCCTCACATATTGTGAGAATCGGTATAGATATATATTTTTATCGTGTGTGCGGTTACCAGCCGTCAACTGTTGGATACTTCCTGTATAAAATAATTCATTTATTATAAATATTTAATATTTTCAGGATAAGCAAACACTGTTTATCAAATGTAAATAAATGATTTGTGGTTCCTAGGTATTTGATGTCAATAAGCCAAGCAGTCTTCGAAGGACATGGAAGAATTTTCTGCACATGACATCAACCACGAGAGTCGTCGAGGGATTACAATTACAATTCAATGTACAATAACATTGTGGTTTGTTTTAGACCACAAAATGATTTCGAGGCATTGTCTGCAGTTCGTCAAGCATTTAGAGTCTTTAAAGACCTTGTGGTGAACTTCTGAGGCTGAATTAAGAATCCATAGTCTCAGAAATATTAATATGTAAGTAAGTTTTATTTATTTAGTGTTGAACCATTTCTTTGTATTCTGTAGAGTTACTGGCGATTAAAATAAGTTAAGAACGAATTCATTTGTATCTTTAGATAATAGAAGGTTTAAAATAGGTAGAGGAATCTATTAACTCTTGTTTTTAGTAAATTATAAGTCTAGTAGCTCGCTAGTAAATTCCTTTTGTGCATATTATAATGTGTTAGTGTCAAAACAGTTAGAATTATTGTTGTTTACGTTAGAAGTTCCATGTACAATAACATTGTGGTTTGTTTTAGGCTACACAATGATTTTGGGGCATTGTCTGCTGTTCTTCAAGCATTTAGAGTATTTGAAGACCTTCTGGTGAACCTCTGAGGTCCATGTAAGGGTTAAATAAGAATCTACAATCTACAAGTTCAGATATGTAAGTAAATTTTATTGATTTAGTCTTGAACCATTTCTTTGTGTACTGTACAGTGACAGGCGATTGAAATAAGACAGAAAGAACTAACTGATTTGTGTTTTAGAATATTAAACTCCTGTTTGTGTGTTTCTAGGTAAGAAATACTTCTTCAAAGGCCAAGACTCAACGATCTTCACAGCCGCGTAGAGAACGAGCACCGAACTGTCTTTGGATGGGTCACCCGCCAGCCCTCACACCCGTGGACAACACTGACACGTCATGGAGGATTTTTAATTTAAGAATAACTCGCAAACGGTTTGAGATACCGCAATGATCGTTGAAAATATGGAAACTACAGCGAATTCGGCGTTAGGAAATATCTAGTTTGTAAGGATTAAGATTATATTAAGGCCGTTATACTTAAAATAAAATATCCCATGTTATTATTATGGAAATTTTTAATTTAAGCATAACTCTGAAATGGTTAAAGATAGCGCAATGATCGTTGAAAATATGGAAATTAGAGCGAATTTGACGTTAGGAAATGTCAGCTTTATAAGGATTAAGGTTATATTAAGGCCGATATACTTAAAATAAAATATCCCATGTTATCTTTATTTTTAATTTAAGCATAACTCTGAAAGGGTTAAAGATAGCGCAATGATCGTTG
This sequence comes from Agonum fuliginosum, assembly GCA_947534325.1. Lineage (NCBI taxonomy): Eukaryota > Metazoa > Arthropoda > Insecta > Coleoptera > Carabidae > Agonum > Agonum fuliginosum. The sequence goes on along the minus strand of OX384047.1, from coordinate 9,698,504 downwards.
AAAATATGGAAATTAGAGCGAATTTGACGTTAGGAAATGTCAGCTTTATAAGGATTAAGGTTATATTAAGGCCGATATACTTAAAATAAAATATCCCATGTTATCTTTATTTTTAATTTAAGCATAACTCTGAAAGGGTTAAAGATAGCGCAATGATCGTTGAAAATATGGAAATTAGAGCGAATTTGACGTTAGGAAATGTTAGCTTTATAAGGATTAAGATTATATTAAGGCCGATATACTTAAAATAAAATATCCCATATTATCTTTATGGAGATTTTTAATTTAATAATAACTCCGAAACGGTTAAAGATAGCGCTCTGAGCGTGACATTTTTGGATTCTTCGTACATTTTTGTGTTAGGAACCACATTTTTTAAATTTTAGAGCCACTGGTCTAGCCGTAATTTAATTATTTTTATAATTAAAGCACTGTTTAAATTTAATTTTTGACATCTAAGGCCTCTATTTCCTAAACGGTTAGAGATAGTGCTCTGAGCGTGACATTTTTGGATTCCTCGTACTTTTTTATGTTAAGAACCACATTTTCAACGTTGTAGAGTCGCTGGTATAGCCGTAATATAATTATTAATGTAAACACATCACTTTTTAAATGTGATTTTTTGACTTCTAAGAGCTCTATTTCCTAAACGGTTATAGTTAGCGGTCTGAGCGTGACATTTTTGGATTCCTCGTACTTTTTTATGTTAGGACCCACATTTTCAACGTTGTAGAGTCGCTGGTATAGCCGTAATGTAATTATTAATGTAAACACATCACTTTTTAAATGTGATTTTTTGACTTCTAAGAGCTCTATTTCCTAAACGGTTATAGTTAGCGGTCTGAGCGTGACATTTTTGGATTCCTAGTACTTTTTTATGTTAGGACCCACATTTTCAACGTTGTAGAGTCGCTGGTATAGCCGTAATGTAATTATTAATGTAAACACATCACTTTTTAAATGTGATTTTTTGACTTCTAAGAGCTCTATTTTCTAAACGGTTATAGTTAGCGGTCTGAGCGTGACATTTTTGGATTCCTCGTACTTTTTTATGTTAAGAACCACATTTTCAACGTTGTAGAGTCGCTGGTATAGCCGTAATGTAATTATTAATGTAAACACATCACTTTTTAAATGTGATTTTTTGACTTCTAAGAGCTCTATTTCCTAAACGGTTATAGTTAGCGGTCTGAGCGTGACATTTTTGGATTCCTAGTACTTTTTTATGTTAGGACCCACATTTTCAACGTTGTAGAGTCGCTGGTATAGCCGTAATGTAATTATTAATGTAAACACATCACTTTTTAAATGTGATTTTTTGACTTCTAAGAGCTCTATTTCCTAAACGGTTATAGTTAGCGGTCTGAGCGTGACATTTTTGGATTCCTAGTACTTTTTTATGTTAGGACCCACATTTTCAACGTTGTAGAGTCGCTGGTATAGCCGTAATGTAATTATTAATGTAAACACATCACTTTTTAAATGTGATTTTTTGACTTCTAAGAGCTCTATTTCCTAAACGGTTATAGTTAGCGGTCTGAGCGTGACATTTTTGGATTCCTAGTACTTTTTTATGTTAGGACCCACATTTTCAACGTTGTAGAGTCGCTGGTATAGCCGTAATATAATTATTAATGTAAACACATCACTTTTTAAATGTGATTTTTTGACTTCTAAGAGCTCTATTTCCTAAACGGTTATAGTTAGCGGTCTGAGCGTGACATTTTTGGATTCCTCGTACTTTTTTATGTTAAGAACCACATTTTCAACGTTGTAGAGTCGCTGGTATAGCCGTAATGTAATTATTAATGTAAACACATCACTTTTTAAATGTGATTTTTTGACTTCTAAGAGCTCTATTTCCTAAACGGTTATAGTTAGCAGTCTGAGCGTGACATTTTTGGATTCCTCGTACTTTTTTATGTTAAGAACCACATTTTCAACGTTGTAGAGTCGCTGGTATAGCCGTAATGTAATTATTAATGTAAACACATCACTTTTTAAATGTGATTTTTTGACTTCTAAGAGCTCTATTTCCTAAACGGTTATAGTTAGCAGTCTGAGCGTGACATTTTTGGATTCCTCGTACTTTTTTATGTTAAGAACCACATTTTCAACGTTTCAGAGTCACTGCTTTAGCCGTAATTTTAATTATTAATGTAAACACATTACTTCTTAAATGTAATTCTTTGTCTTCTAATGGCTCTATTTCGTAAATGGTTAAAGATAGCGGTCTGAGCGTGACATTTTTGGATTCCTCGTACTTTTTTATGATAGGACCCACATTTCCAACGTTGTAGAGTCGCTGGTATAGCCGTAATGTAATTATTAATGTAAACACATCACTTTTTAAATGTGATTTTTTTACTTCTAAGAGCTCTATTTCCTAAACGGTGATAGTTAGCGGTCTGAGCGTGACATTTTTGGATTCCTCGTACTTTTTTATGTTAAGAACCACATTTTCAACGTTTCAGAGTCACTGCTTTAGTCGTAATTTAATTATTAATGTAAACACATCACTTTTTAAATGTGATTTTTTGTCTTCTAAGGGCTCTATTTCGTAAATGGTTAAAGATAGCGGTCTGAGCGTGACATTTTTGGATTCCTTGTACTTTTTTATGATAGGACCCACATTTCCAACGTTGTAGAGTCGCTGGTATAGCCGTAATGTAATTATTAATGTAAACACATCACTTTTTAAATGTGATTTTTTGACTTCTAAGAGCTCTATTTCCTAAACGGTGATAGTTAGCGGTCTGAGCGTGACATTTTTGGATTCCTCGTACTTTTTTATGTTAAGAACCACATTTTCAACGTTTCAGAGTCACTGATTTAGCCGTAATTTAATTATTATAATTAAAATTAGTTAGTATGTGACAAAAATGTTTTCTTAAGACTAATATGTTTGTGTTTGTTTGTTACAGGAACCCAGGAATCGATCTTAATCTTCTGGAATCTTCTTCGAAGAGAACCAAGTCCCAGAGACCCGCCGAGTCACTAGGATATCCAAATAATAAATAATTTGTTATAAATTATGTTTTATTTTATAGTATACTTTAATTATTATGTATATTCTATTTAATAAATTGATTACATTATTGATTTATCATTAAAATATGTTTTATTTAACCCTTTTAATCATAAACCTCCAAACGAGCTTAGTGCTGCCATCTCTTGGTAGTGACGTCACAAGTTTTGAGCAGAGGGCCCAAAAAATGAGCTGCTAATTAAAAATTACACTAAGAAATTAGAGTGAATTTATATTAATTTTTTGACCTCCAACAAGTTATGTTATCCTGGTACCAAATCGGCGATTTCAGATGAATTTTTCTCAGTTTTCAGTGACAAATTTTTAATGATTTTTTGATCTCCATCAAGTTATGTTATCCTGATACCAATTTTGTGATTTTGAGTTGAAAAATTTTCAAAACCGAAGCTGATTTGGCTAACTCAGTATGAGGATAACATAACTTGTTGGAGATGAATTTTTTGATCTCCAACAAGTTATGTTATCCTGATACTAACTTGGCCAAATCCGTTGAACTCGAGCTTCGGTTTTGAAAATTTTTCAACTCAAAATCACAAATTTGGTATCAGGATAACATAACTTGTTGGAGATCAAAAAAATCATTAAAAATTTGTCACTGAAAACTAAAAAAATTCATCTGAAATCGCCAATTTGGTATCAGGATAACATGAATGGTGGGAGATCAAAAAATTAATCAAAAAATTAATGAAAATTTTGCTGTTTTTCGTCGAATTTTTCGCAGTTTGGCAACAAATTTTAATTGGTAGTTTTGATCTCCAACAAGTTATGTTCTCCTGATACAAATATTGAGATTTTGAGTTGAAAATTTTAACCAGCCGAAGAAATTTTGTTTATTTTTGTAACGGGGCGTAGGTGGGACAATAGGTTGGTATATTATTATTATTTAAAGCAAATTTATTATTTTAACAACATTATTTATTTATTTAAAAAGTGTACATATTTTAATACATATCTTTGGGTGTAACTACCCCACAGTTTCATAATTCTAATCCTTTGGTGTGACTGACTCACATATTGTGAATAAAATAAAACCACTTAAGATAAATAATATACAATATCAACATAGGTATGTTTGGGTATAACTACCCCACAGCATCATAATTCTAATCATACTTACATATTCTAATAAAATAATAACACATAAGATAAGTTATAATACAATACAATATTAACATAGGTATATTTGGGTGTAACTACCCCTCAGTTTCATAATTCTTAAATTAAAAATCTCCCATATAAAAATAATTAAATTACGGCCAAACCAGTGACCTCAGAACTTTGAAAATATGTCTCCTAGTACAAAAAAGTGCGATGAATCAAAAAATGTCACGCTCAGAGCGCTATCTCTAACCGTTTAGGAAATAGAGGCCTTAGATGTCAAAAATTAAATTTAAACAGTGCTTTCATTATGAAAATAATTAAATTACGGCTAGACCAGTGGCTCTAAAATTTTAAAAATGTGGTTCCTAACTAAAAAATGTACGAGGAATCCAAAAATGTCACGCTCAGACCGCTATCTTTAACCATTTACGAAATAGAGCCCTTAAAAGTCAAAAAATCACATTTAAAAAGTGATGTGTTTACATTAATAATTAAAATTACGGCTAAAGCAGTGACTCTGAAACGTTGAAAATGTGGTTCTTAACATAAAAAAGTACGAGGAATCCAAAAATGTCACGCTCAGACCGCTAACTATAACCGTTTAGGAAATAGAGCTCTTAGAAGTCAAAAAATCACATTTAAAAAGTGATGTGTTTACATTAATAATTACATTACGGCTATACCAGCGACTCTACAACGTTGAAAATGTGGGCCCTAACATAAAAAAGTACGAGGAATCCAAAAATGTCACGCTTAGACCGCTAACTTTAACCATTTACGAAATAGAGCCCTTAGAAGACAAAGAATCACATTTAAAAAGTGATGTGTTTACATTAATAATTAAAATTACGGCTAAAGCAGTGACTCTGAAACGTTTAAAATGTGGTTCTTAACATAAAAAAGTACGAGGAATCCAAAAATGTCACGCTCAGACCGCTAACTATAACCGTTTATGAAATAGAGCCCTTAGAAGTCAAAAAATCACATTTAAAAAGTGATGTGTTTACATTAATAATTACATTACGGCTAAAGCAGTGACTCTGAAACGTTGAAAATGTGGTTCTTAACATAAAAAAGTACGAGGAATCCAAAAATGTCACGCTCAGACCGCTAACTATAACCGTTTAGGAAATAGAGCTCTTAGAAGTCAAAAAATCACATTTAAAAAGTGATGTGTTTACATTAATAATTACATTACGGCTATACCAGCGACTCTACAACGTTGAAAATGTGGGTCCTAACATAAAAAAGTACGAGGAATCCAAAAATGTCACGCTCAGACCGCTATCTTTAACCATTTACGAAATAGAGCCCTTAGAAGACAAAGAATCACATTTAAGAAGTGATGTGTTTACATTAATAATTAAAATTACGGCTAAAGCAGTGACTCTGAAACGTTTAAAATGTGGTTCTTAACATAAAAAAGTACGAGGAATCCAAAAATGTCACGCTCAGACCGCTAACTATAACCGTTTAGGAAATAGAGCTCTTAGAAGTCAAAAAATCACATTTAAAAAGTGATATGTTTACATTAATAATTACATTACGGCTATACCAGCGACTCTACAACGTTGAAAATGTGGGTCCTAACATAAAAAAGTACGAGGAATCCAAAAATGTCACGCTCAGACCGCTAACTATAACCGTTTAGGAAATAGAGCTCTTAGAAGTCAAAAAATCACATTTAAAAAGTGATGTGTTTACATTAATAATTACATTACGGCTATACCAGCGACTCTACAACGTTTAAAATGTGGGCCCTAACATAAAAAAGTACGAGGAATCCAAAAATGTCACGCTTAGACCGCTAACTTTAACCATTTACGAAATAGAGCCCTTAGAAGACAAAGAATCACATTTAAAAAGTGATGTGTTTACATTAATAATTAAAATTACGGCTAAAGCAGTGACTCTGAAACGTTTAAAATGTGGTTCTTAACATAAAAAAGTACGAGGAATCCAAAAATGTCACGCTCAGACCGCTAACTATAACCGTTTATGAAATAGAGCCCTTAGAAGTCAAAAAATCACATTTAAAAAGTGATGTGTTTACATTAATAATTACATTACGGCTATACCAGTGACTCTGAAACGTTGAAAATGTGGTTCTTAACATAAAAAAGTACAAGGAATCCAAAAATGTCACGCTCAGACCGCTATCTTTAACCATTTACGAAATAGAGCCCTTAGAAGACAAAGAATCACATTTAAAAAGTGATGTGTTTACATTAATAATTAAAATTACGGCTAAAGCAGTGACTCTGAAACGTTGAAAATGTGGTTCTTAACATAAAAAAGTACGAGGAATCCAAAAATGTCACGCTCAGACCGCTAACTATAACCGTTTAGGAAATAGAGCTCTTAGAAGTCAAAAAATCACATTTAAAAAGTGATGTGTTTACATTAATAATTACATTACGGCTATACCAGCAACTCTACAACGTTGAAAATGTGGGTCCTAACATAAAAAAGTACGAGGAATCCAAAAATGTCACGCTCAGACCGCTATCTTTCACCATTTACGAAATAGAGCCCTTAGAAGACAAAGAATCACATTTAAAAAGTGATGTGTTTACATTAATAATTAAAATTATGGCTAAAGCAGTGACTCTGAAACGTTGAAAATGTGGTTCTTAACATAAAAAAGTACGAGGAATCCAAAAATGTCACGCTCAGACCGCTAACTATAACCGTTTATGAAATAGAGCCCTTACAATTAAAAAAATCACATTTAAAAAGTGATGTGTTTACATTAATAATTAAAATTACGGCTAAAGCAGTGACTCTGAAACGTTGAAAATGTGGTTCTTAACATAAAAAAGTACGAGGAATCCAAAAATGTCACGCTCAGACCGCTAACTATAACCGTTTAGGAAATAGAGCTCTTAGAAGTCAAAAAATCACATTTAAAAAGTGATGTGTTTACATTAATAATTACATTACGGCTATACCAGCGACTCTACAACGTTGAAAATGTGGGTCCTAACATAAAAAAGTACGAGGAATCCAAAAATGTCACGCTCAGACCGCTATCTTTAACCATTTACGAAATAGAGCCCTTAGAAGACAAAGAATCACATTTAAAAAGTGATGTGTTTACATTAAGGAGGTACACTCGAGTGGTGGGGGGTTAGGGGCATCTCCTATACTCGCAATGTATTTCATGTCAGGGTTTCAACTTATAAAAAATAAAAATAATTTTTTTTTATTGTATGTAAACGCAGTCTATTTGAATTTTTGCTAATAAAATGAGATGTAAATATCTTAATTAAGAATATTATTTATTTTTGATATGTAAAAATTGTTTATTTTATAAGATTTCATTCGGCTAAATACCAGTGTAAACTACGGCAACGCTGTCCTGTACATGTCATTTTTCACGGTCTTATGTCAATCTGACAGATAGTAAAAATTGAAGGTGAAGAGAATTCTGCACTTGAAATTTCATTTAAATCGTTGGGTATGAATTATTTATCATTTGTGCATATTACCCTCGATATTACCTTTCATTCTTGTGAAAAACTTGTGATTGTAGATAGATAATGTTGTTTTTTTCTGGTTAAATTCTAATTTTGCGCTTTTCAACGTTGCCGCTTCTATATTATATTCTCGCCAATATTCTCCAGTAGGCATAAACGTCAGTCTTTCGATTAAGAATTCTTGTAAATTACGTGGTAAATGATGCTTGTATTACTTTTATTCGGTATATGAGATAATAATGTACGTTTTAAAAAAGCAATTGGAATTTTCTGTCATTTCTGTAATGCTTTTTACGTTGATTTAAAAGTAGTCCCATAAGAGGCCATGTAAAATGAAGTTTTTTAATATTTATTTTTGGATAATCTACGTGGTGAAAAATTATGAAAAAATTCAGGTAACATTTTTACAATGTTTTGATTAATTTTGCAAAGTTTCATTAAACTCTCTCATTATTTCAAGTGTCGAGTGTACCTCCTTAATAATTAAAATTACGGCTAAAGCAGTGACTCTGAAACGTTGAAAATGTGGTTCTTAACATAAAAAAGTACGAGGAATCCAAAAATGTCACGCTCAGACCGCTAACTATAACCGTTTAGAAAATAGAGCTCTTAGAAGTCAAAAAATCACATTTAAAAGGTGATGTGTTTACATTAATAATTACATTACGGCTATACCAGCGACTCTACAACGTTGAAAATGTGGGTCCTAACATAAAAAAGTACGAGGAATCCAAAAATGTCACGCTCAGACCGCTATCTTTCACCATTTACGAAATAGAGCCCTTAGAAGACAAAGAATCACATTTAAAAAGTGATGTGTTTACATTAATAATTAAAATTATGGCTAAAGCAGTGACTCTGAAACGTTGAAAATGTGGTTCTTAACATAAAAAAGTACGAGGAATCCAAAAATGTCACGCTCAGACCGCTAACTATAACCGTTTAGAAAATAGAGCTCTTAGAAGTCAAAAAATCACATTTAAAAGGTGATGTGTTTACATTAATAATTACATTACGGCTATACCAGCGACTCTACAACGTTGAAAATGTGGGTCCTAACATAAAAAAGTACGAGGAATCCAAAAATGTCACGCTCAGACCGCTATCTTTAACCATTTACGAAATAGAGCCCTTAGAAGACAAAGAATCACATTTAAAAAGTGATGTGTTTACATTAAGGAGGTACACTCGAGTGGTGGGGGGTTAGGGGCATCTCCTATACTCGCAATGTATTTCATGTCAGGGTTTCAACTTATAAAAAATAAAAATAATTTTTTTTTATTGTATGTAAACGCAGTCTATTTGAATTTTTGCTAATAAAATGAGATGTAAATATCTTAATTAAGAATATTATTTATTTTTGATATGTAAAAATTGTTTATTTTATAAGATTTCATTCGGCTAAATACCAGTGTAAACTACGGCAACGCTGTCCTGTACATGTCATTTTTCACGGTCTTATGTCAATCTGACAGATAGTAAAAATTGAAGGTGAAGAGAATTCTGCACTTGAAATTTCATTTAAATCGTTGGGTATGAATTATTTATCATTTGTGCATATTACCCTCGATATTACCTTTCATTCTTGTGAAAAACTTGTGATTGTAGATAGATAATGTTGTTTTTTTCTGGTTAAATTCTAATTTTGCGCTTTTCAACGTTGCCGCTTCTATATTATATTCTCGCCAATATTCTCCAGTAGGCATAAACGTCAGTCTTTCGATTAAGAATTCTTGTAAATTACGTGGTAAATGATGCTTGTATTACTTTTATTCGGTATATGAGATAATAATGTACGTTTTAAAAAAGCAATTGGAATTTTCTGTCATTTCTGTAATGCTTTTTACGTTGATTTAAAAGTAGTCCCATAAGAGGCCATGTAAAATGAAGTTTTTTAATATTTATTTTTGGATAATCTACGTGGTGAAAAATTATGAAAAAATTCAGGTAACATTTTTACAATGTTTTGATTAATTTTGCAAAGTTTCATTAAACTCTCTCATTATTTCAAGTGTCGAGTGTACCTCCTTAATAATTAAAATTACGGCTAAAGCAGTGACTCTGAAACGTTGAAAATGTGGTTCTTAACATAAAAAAGTACGAGGAATCCAAAAATGTCACGCTCAGACCGCTAACTATAACCGTTTAGAAAATAGAGCTCTTAGAAGTCAAAAAATCACATTTAAAAGGTGATGTGTTTACATTAATAATTACATTACGGCTATACCAGCGACTCTACAACGTTGAAAATGTGGGTCCTAACATAAAAAAGTACGAGGAATCCAAAAATGTCACGCTCAGACCGCTATCTTTCACCATTTACGAAATAGAGCCCTTAGAAGACAAAGAATCACATTTAAAAAGTGATGTGTTTACATTAATAATTAAAATTATGGCTAAAGCAGTGACTCTGAAACGTTGAAAATGTGGTTCTTAACATAAAAAAGTACGAGGAATCCAAAAATGTCACGCTCAGACCGCTAACTATAACCGTTTAGGAAATAGAGCTCTTAGAAGTCAAAAAATCACATTTAAAAAGTGATGTGTTTACATTAATAATTACATTACGGCTATACCAGCGACTCTACAACGTTGAAAATGTGGGTCCTAACATAAAAAAGTACGAGGAATCCAAAAATGTCACGCTCAGACCGCTATCTTTAACCATTTACGAAATAGAGCCCTTAGAAGACAAAGAATCACATTTAAAAAGTGATGTGTTTACATTAATAATTAAAATTACGGCTAAAGCAGTGACTCTGAAACGTTGACAATGTGGTTCTTAACATAAAAAAGTACGAGAAATCCAAAAATGTCACGCTCAGACCGCTAACTATAACCGTTTATGAAATAGAGCCCTTAGAAGTCAAAAAATCACATTTAAAAAGTGATGTGTTTACATTAATAATTACATTACGGCTATACCAGCGACTCTACAACGTTGAAAATGTGGTTCCTAACATAAAAAAGTACGAGGAATCCAAAAATGTCACGCTCAGACCGCTAACTATAACCGTTTATGAAGTAGAGCCCTTAGAAGTCAAAAAATCACATTTAAAAAATGATGTGTTTACATTAATAATTACATTACGGCTAAAGCAGTGACTCTGAAACGTTGAAAATGTGGTTCCTAATAAAAAAAAGTACGAGGAATCCAAAAATGTCACGCTCATTGCGCTATCTCTAACCGTATCCGAGTTATACTTAAATTAAAAATCTCTATATGAATATCATGAGATATTTTATTTTAAATATAACGGCCTTAATATAATCTTAATTCTTATAAACTTGACATTTCCTTACGTAAAATTCGCTCTAATTTCCATATTTTCAACGATCATTGCGCTATCTCTAACCGTTTCCGAGTTATACTTAAATTAAAAATCTCTATATGAATATCATGAGATATTTTATTTTAAATATAACGGCCTTAATATAATCTGAATTCTTATAAACTTAACATTTCCTTACGTAAAATTCGCTCTAATTTCCATATTTTCAATGATCATTGCGCTATCTCTAACCGTTTCCGAGTTATCCTTAAATTAAAAATCTCCATTAACAACATGGGATATTTTATTTTAAGTATAACGGCCTTAATATAATCTTAATCCTGACGCCAAATGAGTTGAGGTGTCAGTGTTGTCCACGGGTGTGAGGGCTGGCGGGTGACCCATCCAGAGACAGTTCGGTGCTCGTTCTCTACGCGGCTGTGAAGATCGTTGAGCCTTGGCCTTTGCCTAGAAACACACAAACAGAAGTTAATGATTCCTCCACGTCTTTTAAACCATCTAGTATCGAAAACATAAATCTGTCTTATTTCAATCGCCTGTCACTGTACAGTACACAAAGAAATGGTTCAAGACTAAATCAATAAAATTTACTTACATATTAGTTTCTGAACTTTAGATTCTTATTTAACCCTTACATGGACCTCAGAGGTTCACCAGAAGGTCTTCAAAGACTCTAAATGCTTGAAGAACTCCAGACAATGCCCCAAAATCATTTTGTAGCCTAAAACAAACCACAATGTTATTGTACATGGAACTTCTAACGTAAACAACAATAATTCTAATTGTTTTGACACTAACACATTATAATATGCACAAAAGAACTTACTAGCGAGCTACTAGACTTAGAATTTACTAAAAACAAGAGTTAATAGATTCCTCTACTTATTTTAAACCCTATATTATCTAAAGATACAAATGAATTCGTTCTTAACTTATTTTAATCGCCAGTAACTCTACAGAATACAAAGAAATGGTTCAACACTAAATAAATAAAATGTACTTACATATTAATATTTCTGAGGCTATGGATTCTTAATTCAGCATAAGAAGTTCACCAGAAGGTCGTCAAAGACTCTAAATGCTTGACGAACTGCAGACAATGCCTCAAAATCATTTTGTAGCCTAAAACAAACCAAAATGTTATTGTACATGAAACTTCTAACGTAAACAACAATAACTCTAACTGTATGGACACTAAAACATTATAATATGCACAAAAGAAACTTACTAGCGAGCTACTAGACTTAGAATTTACTGAAACAGTTATTATAATGCACTAAGAACCAAATCTTCCAAGTTTGTCTTTGTGGTTAGGTCACATTTGACAAGTCAAATATTATGAATTATTTAAATAACATAATTAAAGCTAAAAATTAGTAAACATATGTAAAAAATTACGCTGACTCGATTGCTGTAATCGGTTTTGATCAAAAACCAACAGTTTAGCCATAAATAATTAATTTATAATGGAACGCTAGCGCCAATCCGCAAATTTTTTAGCATCGTGATTCTGGTGAACTACTTAGTCGGTAAAACGCTTAACTGTTTTCAAGTCAGTAAAACAGGTAACTATTATTTAGACGGAAGAGTAGTTCACCAGACTTACACCGTGCTCAGTTTTGCGGATTGGCGCTAGTGTCGTATTGGAAATTAATTATTTACGGCTAAACTGTTTATCTTTCGGCAAAAAGAACTACAGCAATCGATTCAGCGTAATTTTTTACATATGTTAACTAATTTTCAGCTTTCATTAGGTTATTTATATAATTAATAATATTAGACTTGTCAAATGTGACATAACCACGAAAACTTTGTTTGTAATTGTAACTTCTGAAAGGTACAAGATACAGGGCTGATCTTGGCACCATTGGATTCCTCAGATTATTTTACTCTTGGATACAAATTTTTACTATGCTGGTACTATTATTAGTAGAGTAATTGAATATAAACGAAATATTAGTAATAATATTAGCCTAAAATTAATTATTTATCAATTTTTTTTTTAAATTTACTACTTCCGGTTTGTAGATTGAAACCAAAAATAGGAGGTGCACAACTAGATGCTATAACAGTCCTAAATACAAAATTTCAGCTTTCTACGTCTAACCGTATTTGAGTTATGCGACACACATACGTCCGTACGTACGTACGTACGCACGTACGTACGCACGCACGTACGTACAGACGTCACGACGAAACTAGTCATAATGGATTCAGAAAAGGTCAAAACGGATATTTCCGTCAAAATCTGAGAACCGAAATTTTTCGCGATTACAATACTTCCTTACTTCGTACAAGGAAGTAATAAGCACTTTTGATGTTTGAGGTTTTTCTCTACGATTCTTAGTTCTCGAGAAAAAAAATAGAATCCAAATTAAAATTGTAAAGATTACTAAACGATAGTTGTTTGATTCGCTCAATTCTAATGTTTCTCATGAAATTCATATATGGGGGGGGGGGGGGGGGGGGGTATTGTATTATTAATAACGAAGTAAGTGTTAACGGCTTCAAATTAAATAAATCTTATTGCATTTGATTATAATAATGCAAGTATAAAATAATAGGTTGATAATAATTATTGTATAATTAAAATAAACAACGCTCGTTGATGCATTGCGCTTGTATTTGGTTGTTATTCTCGATTTTACTTTTTTTTCAACTCTACTACTGCTGCCTGAAACCAGCCCGAAACTCGTACTTTGCCGCAACCTAGCAATGCAATGTCATTTTGAAGTTGAAAAGCTTCTCAAATGTTATTAATTAATTGCTGTGATATTTGCATATTAAGTACAATAAAATAATCAATAATTTGTTAAAAAGTCAGGTGCCAGGTACCTATAGAAATGTATTTATTTCAAAATTCCATACCGTTTTTAATAAAAACTAATAATCCTTCCTTTGCTACTTGTGGCTTTAAATTTCTTAATAAATACATTTATATATACATTAAATAAAAGAAATAATTTATTTAAAAAAATGTACGACCTCTGTGTAAAGAAGCATAACTATCTGCTACGTGGATAAAAATAACAGCTCAAGTCATGGAGGACTTCTTATTTTAGGTTAAAGTGAAATTAAAGCAAAATATAACAGAAATCAGTGAAATGGCATCGAAATTAGGGGCCTACACGGTGGGCACTGACGGCACAGACTTTTCCCACAGACAGCAAGTCGCCGCACAATATCAAATATCAGCTCTCAACAAATCAAGGCTGAAGTATTGCATTTTCTTCCACTACTTGCTGTTCTTCATAATGCTAGCGAAGCTGTCAGCCGATATCCTTGACAGACTAGATGTATTCATCTTAGAAATAGAAGAATTACAAATTCCTACACCCCTGCTCTGGGAATACATCTGGTGTATCAGTTTGTTATTCTCGTTCTTAGCATTGGCTGCAATTCGCAAGAATAGAGTCAAACCAATGAGGCAATACATGTTAGGGATTGTTCTACTGGGATATGGGCCAATTATATACGGTATTATTTATTATTTCCGAGATGTTTGGGCTTATTTGACGTCGGAAGATGAAGACGAAATCGAAGCCATTCATATTTGGCACGGGTACCCGTATGGATTGCTTTGGTACGGTTTTATTACTCTAGCAATACAAGTACATTTGTTCTCTTTGTATTTCGCCTGGAATTTAATTAGTGCCTGGAAATCTAGAGGCACTAAGAAGTTTGAATAGTGTTGTTAAGAATTGTTGAAATCTATTTTTAATTGAATAAAGGATTGTTATGGTACACGGTTTTATTATTTACTACCTACGATACTATAAATAAATATGATCTACGATCTTAGAATAAGAAGATTTTTAGACCTTTTTCTAGGCTGGGCAAGTTAAAATTAATGTATCAATTTTAAACTGTTGAAAGTCACTAGACAAATATTATTAAAATCTATATTAATTTGAATAAATGATAATTGATACACAGCTTTAGTATTTACAAATTACAGTTTTTCAGCTAATTTTTCTTTGATAATAAACTCCGGCAATCTTCTGCCTTTCCAGAAACGCGGTATAGGAACTTCAGTTGCGTTTCTGATTTTTTCAGCAACGAATTCTTCAGCTGAAAACTTTTCAGCAGTTTTGATTTGTGCTAATAATTCGCCTTGAAATAATTTTTCTTTGCGCATTTCTCTGCGTTGGCGTCTCTACAATTAAATAAATAAATGACTGTTGAACTCACTAATATATTAACTCACTTTTGCCCATTCGAATTTCATCTTTTTCCTGAGTTTCTTCAGTTTATGTTTGCGCATTTTGTGTCTTCGTATTACAATTAGTTTGACGGCATGTTTTTCAATTTTATTTTCCTCACTTAAAGGGTCTATTATGTCTAACTTTGAGGGTGCATTAGGGTCTGTTTTAGGCGGAATCCAGAATATAGACTTCGGGAGATCAATTATAGGAGATATTTTGGATAGAGGAGTTTCTATTTGGTTATTCTGTTGCCATATCCAATGATTGTTCACTAAGTTGGTTGATAAAATTATTGGAGGATTCTTGGTGATATTATTGGATACTTGAGTTGAATATAAGGACTTCAAAGGTGGAAAATACCCTGAAAATTATATAATTAAATCATGTTTCATTTATATAAATAACAAAAAGTGCATTACCCCTAAGTCGGCAAATCCTTTGCAAACATGCCATTGCGTTATTGTATGTCATCAAATAATGATCTGGATTGTAATTTTTACTTGTAACATTGATAATTGTGTTTATAATTCAATAAAACGATGTTTTTAAATATATTTTAATGTTAAATAACCTTTCTTGTCACATTTCTTTTGACAGTTTCAAAAAGTGAAGGCATATGCCATCTACCAGAAAATGGCTGAATTAATTAATTAATTATAATTTAAAAATTAATTTCAGTGCGTATTATTGTTTATATATTGATATATATGCATTATTATATGTTTAGAAATTTTTATATACTAGTTTTTACGTAAAATAATAGGTAAATATATCATAACCTTTTAAATGTCAAACGTGTTTTTTGAATGTCAATAAGGGGTTGTTTTTCATTATCAGCCTTATTAAAATTTTTAAATGAATCAAAATTTAATATATTTTTAATGTAAGTTTATATAAACTAATTGTACGAACTATCCAGCTCATTAAATATTATTTTTTCAGCAAGAAAAATGTTTAAAATCCGGCTAAAATATTTATCTTTAGCTGCTCAAAGTGTCAACCTATCGAATTCACTTTTGAAAGACCATTTAAATAAAACTAGTGCATGTTTTTATCAACAAATTCGTGGCAAAAAAGACGACAATTTATCAACTTTATTTGTTCCTGTGCCTGTTAAATCGAATCCAGATGACATAAACGTAGGCGCAGAACTAACCGGAACTTTAAATAAAAGCGATTTACTTAAAGTCATCAGTAAATTTTACCAGAAGAAAGAAATAAAATCGCTGTTGGGCGAAAATGGGCTTGACCGTTAGTTGGAGCGATTCAACAATAACCCATTGACAATTTTATATATTACATTATTTTTTAGAGTATTTACAACATCAAGCTTACGTCAGTTTTCGCCGATACTGTATGGAGACTGACACACTACCAGTAGATTTACACGTTGTAATAAGCGACATTTTACAGGTAACCTGCCCCAATTTTTGTGACAAACCAATAATAAATATTTATTTTAGGGCGCCGGTCACGTGGACGATCTTTTTCCGTATTTTTTAAAACACGCTCGTCAAATTTACCCCCATTTAGAATGTATGGACGATTTAAAAAAGATATCAGACCTGCGCACCCCAGCAAACTGGTAAATTACATTACTATATTATAAAATTATAGCTTATAATACGCGAGTATTGTTGCATGTGCTATTTTTTCTACTACCATGCTTTCATTTAAAGAACTATTCATTTGCATATTTACTTCGGTGTTTCATAAAGCCCTGTTCGCACCAGGATTCTTTGAAGATTCTACCCAGATTCTGAATCCTGGAAAAGAAGTATCAAGATTCTGAAACTTGAAAAAAAATTCCTGGTTTTGAAGCTATCAATAAATTATGGTGACCGGACAAAACAGAACAATGAAAAAACAGAACATGAAAAAACAGAACATGAAAAAACAGAACATGAAAAAAAAGAACATGAAAAAACAGAACAGTGAAAAAACAGAACAATGAAAAAAGAGAACAATGAAAAAACAGAACAATGAAAAAAGAGAACAATGAAAAAACAGAACACTGAAAAAACAGAACAATGAAAAAAGAGAACAGTGAAAAAACAGAACATGAAAAAACAGAATATGAAAAAAAATAACAATGACAAAACAGAACTCAAGAAGGGATTTGTTAGCTTTGATTAGTTTATGTCAAAAAAACGGAGTTCTGTTGGACTCAATTAGGGTTTTGTTAGTATTGATTAGTTTATTTTAAAAAACGGAATTCTGTTGGACTCAATTAGGGTTTTGTTAGTATTGATTAGTTTATTTTTAAAAAAACGGAGTTCTCTTGGACTCAATTAGGGTTTTGTTAGTATTGATTAGTTTATTTTAAAAAACGGAATTCTGTTGGACTCAATTAGGGTTTTGTTAGTATTGATTAGTTTATTTTTAAAAAAACGGAGTTCTGTTGGACTCAATTAGGGTTTTGTTAGTATTGATTAGTTTATTTTAAAAAACGGAATTCTGTTGGGCTCAATTAGGGTTTTGTTAGCTTTGATTAGTTTATGTCAAAAAAACGGAGTTCTGTTGGACTCAATTAGGGTTTTGTTAGTATTGATTAGCTTATTTTTAAAAAAAACGGAGTTCTGTTGGACTCAATTAGGGTTTTGTTAGCATAGATTAGTTTATGTCAAAAAAACGGAGTTCTGTTGGACTCAACAAGGTTTTTGTTAGCATAGATTAGTTTATGTGTTCTGTTTTTTCATGTTTTGTTTTATCAATGTTCTGTTTTTTCAGTGTTCTGTTTTTTCACTGTTCTGTTTTTTCATTGTTCTGTTTCTTCAGTGTTCTGTTTTTTCATTGTTCTGTTTTTTCATTGTTCTGTTTTTTCATGTTCTGTTTTTTCATGTTCTGTTTTTTCATGTTCTGTTTTTTCATGTTCTGTTTTTTCGTGTTCTGTTTTTTCATTGTTCTGTTCTTTCATGGAATCATAAATTATGAATTCTTCTTTTCCAAGACTCATTGAAGATTCAATTTAGAGGCACCGCAATTCAACAGTTAATTCTCACTGGAAAGAAGAAAACTTCTTTTCCAGGATTAAGAATCTTCATAGAATCCTCGTGCGAACAGGGCGTAATGAAAATCTGTTAGAAATGAATGTCATTCAAGTACAGACAATGCATATTTAATAAGTAAATGAAACAATATGAATTGCAGGTATTCAGAGGCCCGGGCCCTAAATAGAAAGATAATTTTCCACGCAGGGCCCACAAACTCCGGAAAAACTTACCACGCGCTAGAAAGATTTATGACAGCAAAATCTGGAGTATATTGCGGGCCCCTCAAATTATTAGCTACTGAAATATTTAATAAAACCAACGAAAGAGGCACTCCCTGCGATTTAGTCACAGGGGAGGAACGAAATTTTGCTAATCCCAGCGGTACAGCTTCGAACCACGTCAGTTGCACCGTTGAAATGACGTCCACAAATACACCATGTAAGTTGTTACAAAAAGTCACTAAATTGATTATTAATAGTTTGTTTTGTAGATGAAGTTGCAATTATTGACGAAATACAAATGTTGAGGGACCCCGGGCGGGGCTGGGCCTGGAGCAGGGCCCTACTGGGTGTCTGCGCAGAAGAAATTCATCTGTGCGGCGAAACCGGTGCCGCAGAATTAGTCAAACATCTTTGTACAACTACCGGAGAAGATATTGAGGTATAAAATATGTTAAACCTTTTTATAATTCGTTAAGTCCAGAGTACAATCATTGGTACATCACTCAAATCGGAAATAAAATCTTAAAATCCTCAAAAAATCTTTAACGTTTAGTTCCAATGTGTTATTTAAATAAATTTCCGAAGAAATTATTTAAAATAATTGTTGTGGTAGTCTCACGACCGACTCAATTGTTATAAGTTATTTTTAATAATTTATTTAAATAACGCGTGTGGAACTAACGTTCCAAGGAATTTTAAACAATAATTTTTACCTTCCGCTTACCTGTAAAGGAAGGTATTGGAATCATGCAAAAAATCGGGTAGTGAGTTTTTAGTGGATGAGCACGAATTAGGGTCCTTACAATTCATTTTTGATAGTTTCCCGATGATGTATGTGTGTGTGTGTGTGTGTGCGTGTGTGTGTGCGTGTGTGTGTGTGTGTGTGGTCCGGGCCGATGCCGTCTGTTGGATAACTCAAATACGAATTACCCAAAAATTTTGATATTTGGTATTTTACAATTGTATACGAATAGGAAGAGCTCATTAGATTTTGGTACAAATATCTTCACCGGAAGTGATATTTTTTGAATATTCAAAAGATTAAGTGTCAAAATTTTCTATAAATTTGGATAAATATAGTATTTATTTGTAATAAGAATAAGAGGAAAAGTTATTTGCAATCTACGTTATAAAAATATTGTCTTTATCTGGTAGCATTAAAAAACTGCAGTAAAATTTAAAAAATAAATTTATCAAATAAAACGTTGAAATCTTGTAATCCATGTTCGGTTGATTTTTGTTTCTGCATAAAAAATATTGACAGATGAGACGGGTGACAAGTTGGCATTCTAGCGCTATATAAGTCCTAAGTAAGCTATTAAATGTAGTAACTAAACGGAGGATTGCTTCAATACGGAAGAGTTTTCGTGTGAATGAATCTTTTGATTCAGGTGATACTAATTTCTGTGTTTGAATATTTTAGATTTTTATTTGTATATTTTAAATGGGCACCGGATTGTACGTATACATTTCTTTTTAAAGTCTAGATATGGCAGAAGGTTGTGTGATGGCCACGTCAGATTTTTAATCATTTATTTAAATAACGCGTGTGGAACTAACGTTCCAAGGAATTTTAAACAATAATTTTTATTACTGTTCAAATATTTTTTGTAGTTCACGTAAATACTTCCAATCTTGCAAAGAATCTTAAAATATATACAATCTTTGTAAAATCAGCAAAATCTGACCATAATCTTTAAAATCTGTAAAATCTTGTTAAAATCTGTAGAATCCAAAGTAAAATCTATAATTATTTTTGTAAAATTTGAAAAATCTTGCTATCTATGTAAAATCTTTGTATACTAAATATTGATCTCATTATTATAGGTACGGAATTACAAGCGTCTGACCGAACTTACAATAGAAACCGAAGCATTACGAAGTTTAGAAAACGTCCAAGCCGGCGATTGTATAGTGTGCTTCAGCAAAAACGACGTATACTCAGTGTCTCGCGGAATCGAAGCCTCCGGTAAAGAAGTAGCCGTCATCTACGGGGGTTTGCCCCCGGGGACCAAACTAGCGCAAGCCGCGAAGTTCAACGATCCTGAAAACAGCTGCAAGGTTTTGGTCGCCACCGACGCCATCGGAATGGGCCTAAATTTAAGCATTCGTCGGATAATATTCTACAGTTTGATCAAACCAACTGTCAACGAAAAGGGCGAAAAGGAAATGGACGTCATTTCCGTCTCCAGCGCTTTGCAGATCGCCGGGAGGGCTGGCAGGTATGGCACGCAATGGGACAAAGGCTTCGTCACGACTTTTAAGTCGGAAGATCTCCCCACGCTAAAAAATTTACTGAGTCAGTTACCTGAACCGATTACGAAAGCTGGTCTCCACCCCACAGCTGACCAGATTGAGCTATACGCGTACCATTTACCCAACTCAACTTTGAGTAACTTGATGGATATTTTTGTCAGTTTATCTACAGTCGATGACTCGTTATACTTTATGTGTAATATAGAAGATTTTAAGTTCCTAGCTGATATGATACAACATATACCGCTGCCGTTACGAGCTCGATATGTCTTTTGCTGTGCGCCGATCAACAAAAAAATGCCTTTTGTATGCACAATGTTCTTAAAGGTTAGTATAGTTAGTAAGCCGTAGTATAATAGTCCGGGAGCTGGCGTCAAATTTTCATGGGTGATTGCAGCAAAGCTGATTTTTGTAATATAATTAGTTCTATAATAACTAATTAAGAATTGCAGTGTTAGCTGGCACGACCGTGTGGCCTGCAGGTTTAAGGAGGTACACTCGACACTTGAAATAATGAGAGAGTTTAATGAAACTTTGCAAAATTAATCAAAACACTGTAAAAATGTTACCTGAATTTTTTCATAATTTTTCACCACGTAGATTATCCAAAAATAAATGTTAAAAAACTATATTTTACATGGCCTCTTATATGGGACTACTTTTAAAACAACGTAAAAAGCATTTAACGAAATGAAAGAAAATTCCAATTGCTTCTTTGAAACGTGCATTACTATCTCAAAGACCGGATAAAAGTAATACAAGCATCACTTACCACGTAATTAACAAGAATTCTTAATCGAAAGACTGACGTTTATGCCTACTGGAGAATATAGGCGAAAACATAATATAGACACGGCAACGTTGAAAAGCGCGAAATTTGAATTTTAACCAGAAAAAAACCTTATATATCTATAATCACAAGTTTTTCGCAAGAATGAAGGGTATATTGTGTACAAATGATAAATAATTTATACCTAACGATTTGTATGAAATTTCAAGTGCAAAATTCTCTTCACCTTCATGTTTAGTATCTGTCAGATTGACATAAGAACAGCACAGCGTTGCCGTAGTTTTCCACTGGTATTTGACCGAGTAAAATATTATAAAATAAACAAGTTTTACATAATAAAAATTAATAATATTCTTAATTAATTGATTTAAATCTCATTTTATTAGATAAAAATACGAATAGACTGCGTTTACATACAATAAAAATTGTTTATTATTATTTTTTATAAGTTGGAACCCTGATATGAAATGCATTGCGAGCATAGGAGATTCCCCTAACCCCTCACCACCCGAGTGTACCTCCTTAAGGGCCTGCGAAACTTTCAAAAAATATCAGATTTTCAAGTGAAACCAGCAAAGCTAAAATTTTGTATAATGATACTTTACCAATTATATTTAACAAAAAATATGTTAGCTGGACAGGGCAAGTGGAAAACCTTGTGCGTTCCAAAACCATACTCCAGAGTATAGAGTATGCTCAAAGTCGTTCCAAAAGGTTTGAGTATATCTCCAGTGGAAACTCTGAAGTGTTCCAAAACTGTTCGAGTTTACTCGAAGAGCATACTCTTCGTACCCTGTAAAATAGGAGGGTACAAACGTACTCTGGTGACTTTGGCGCCAAATAGTGCTAACTTAAATTGTCTGTTCCATAATATCTTATTATTATTAATTTATAATGGACAACGAATTGTAATCAGCCACACAAATTGATGCAAACGATTATAAAGTAATTTGTATTCTAAAAGAAGATAATATGTTGATTTTGGAAAATAAAGGTATATTCATAAATATATTAGAAAACCTTACCAGGACTACATTTATAAATTGGCGCGAATATTCATAAATATTCGCAGTTATAACACTTAACACCCTTCTATTATCCATGATGCAAGATCAATTTTGTATATCAAATAAATGTGGTTATAGGTTATATCACCATAAAATATTTCCTACTCTACGTCGTTCCGAAACCCCATAAAACCCTGGAGTAACCTACTCTTACTCCAATACTTTACTCTGTGCTCCATGGTAAGGTTTTGGAACGCACCCCAGTAGAAGAAGATATAAACGATGTGTCACTGTCACTGTCAATGTTCACCTGCACAGCTAACAAGGTTTTCCACCTGCCCTGTCCAGCTAACATATTTTTACTTCCTTGTACGGAGTAATAAGGAAGTATTGTAATCCCGAAAAATTTCGGTTTTCAGATTTTGATGGAAATATCCGTTTTGACCTTTTCTGAATCCATTATGACTAGTTTCGTCGTGACGTCTGTACGTATGTATGTACGTACGGACGTATGTGTGTCGCATAACTCAAATACGGTTAGACGTAGAAAGCTGAAATTTTGTATTTAGGACTGTTATAGCATCTAGTTGTGCACCTCCTATTTTTGGTTTCAATCTATAAACCGGAAGTAGTACTTTTTTAAAATATTTTGATAAATAATTAATTTTAGACAATTTTTTTTATTTTAAATGAAAGATTATGTAAGTATTATCTACAATCGGTATTTTATAAATTTTTCTTTATCTTCTATCATTTAAGAATAATTAAAGTATATACTTATAATTTAGTATTTCGGTATCTTGTAGTCCATGATCGATTAACATTTGTTACTACGTAAAATTTAAATGATTATGACATGACAGTGACAGTGGCAGTGACAATAGTAAAATATCGTTTATATCTTCTTCTGCAGTTTAAATAAAATGACTAAAATATATTTGTGAGTATAGTAGCAGTAGTAATATATTTGTATAATATAATTCTACATTTTAGTTATTAAGAAAAGTATGAACAGTTTAATAGGCGTACAAGGAAGTCATGTGGTGTCCACGTCAGATTTTTTTGTTAAATATAATTGGTAAATTATCATTATACAAAATTTTAGCTTTGCTGGTTCACTTAAAAATATTTTTTGCAAGTTCCGCAGCCTCTTAAAATCTTGAGCCCCGCTTTCGGACCAGCTGACACTGCAATTCTTAATTAGTTATTATAGAACTAATTATATTATAAAAATTTTGTTGAAATGGTCCGGTCAAATTTGACGCCAGCTCCCGGACTATAAATGAATTAAATGAAATTTTTGTCAATGACAATCAGGGCTGCATCCTGCAATACTTGAACGTTAATTTGGTTGCTTTTTAATTAAATAATTTTGTTTAAATTAAAATTTTGTATATTTATTGAAATTAATTAATTACATTCATAGCCACAGAGCCGTAATATAAAATTCCACTTGCCAGAAATGACTTTTTATGTTGATTCAATTCGTGCCTTCAAGAAAATGTTGCATTTTAAACAGGGCGCTATTTTAAACAAATGTTTTAACATGTACTAAGTGACTTTAGTACTTCTGTTACTTGATGTACATAATAAGAGGCATTCAAAGACATTTTTAAGCACCACGCCTGAAAAATTTACCGGATATACACACTGCAAAGTGCGCAAATCAAAGAACACTTGACATGTTTCTGCCCATACAACACATTGATCGTATTAACGTCTGTAATGCTGGGTCCACACTTGAACATTTTAGTCCGAACGAACCGAACAAGCAGTACGCGCAAGCCGAATTCGCCAAGTGTGGACGTCTCTCCGAGCCGAACCGAACAAGCCAAATGTTTTCCGTTGCTTGTCGGTAAATCGGACTTGCTCAGAGAAAACAATTGTTCGCCGAATCATTCAGTTGACGGGAATTCGCACCGTTCGTGCTGATCGCCTTGATCGCAGCATTCGTTGTATAAACATAGACAGCTGTATCGTGTGTATTTGAAGGTTATTATAAATTATTGTGTGTTGAAAATGGAATAGGACAGGGAAAAGTAATTCATAGACATTTATGAGCAACACCATGTTTTATGGAACCCTAAGCATGAATTTTATTAAAACATGACGCTTGGATGAGAATAGGTGAAATAATAAAGTGTCCTATTACCCATTTCTGGATATATAAATAAAATGCTGACCCAAAAAAATGCTGAACTTGTGTATTCTTAGTTAAATTTGTGGTCAGTGTAGGTCAGCTTAAATTTTTAGCGGTCAGCTAAATTGAATTACTTGGTTTATATATAAAACACTTTAAATTTTTATAATTATGCCAAATATCAGAATATTGATAGAAAATAAACATGTTCTGCAATGGTCAGCATGTCATTTAAAGTGTTTAGCAGTCAGCAAAATTGAATTACCTGGCATACATATAAAACGCCTTATATTTACGCCAGAAGCCACAAATTTAACTAAGAATACACAAGGTCAGCAATGGTGAGCATTTTATTCTTACCCCATATTTCTTCGCCTTTTCTTATTTTTTTCTAGCTTACAAAATGCTACTGTCAAATAATTGAAATCCATTATTGACATTCACTGCGAATGCTTCAAGCATGTTGGAAAACCAATAATTCGGCGAATCTGGCGAACGCAACGAGCTTTTGTTCAGACTATTCTGCTCTGCGCGTTCAGTTCGTTCTGTTCGTTCGGACTAAAATGTTCAAGTGTGGACCCAGCATAAGACGTACATCTTGCAACTGTCGCCTGGACGTCATAAGGAGCCTAGTATTGGTCGAATTTTAGACGTCTTATGCGGTAGTCTTCAAGTCGTCATTATGTTGTCCAGTTTTAAATCTCCCGCTTACTATATAATTATAGGAGTCCTATATTTGTCTCAAAATTCATCTTGGTTAAGACATACAAGAAACCTATTCGTATTTTAATCAAAATTAAGTCGTATATTGGTCATAATTTGACTGTCGAAAAAATATTAAATTAAATAGACGTCATTTGCATGGAAAAAATCTTTTAAACATCCAGAATGGAGGACACAAGACACGTATGTGACGTCTTTGTGACTACATTTGGATCAGACGTTTTAAAGACATGAACATTATTAAGACGCGTTAACGACGTATTTGTGTTGTATGGGTGGCGTGGTGATCAATAATTTCTTTGATTTCTTCTTATCAAATAACCGAAGTAGTAAAATAAGTCACTTAGTACATGTTATAAATAGCGTCCTGTTTGAAATAGTACATTTTCTTGAAGCCAAGACTTGAATTAACGGTGACCGGACAAAACAGAACAATGAAAAAACAGAACATGAAAAAACAGAACATGAAAAAACAGAACATGAAAAAACAGAACATGAAAAAAACAGAACATGAAAAAACAGAACATGAAAAAACAGAACATGAAAAAAACAGAACATGAAAAAAAAGAACATGAAAAAACAGAACAGTGAAAAAACAGAACAATAAAAAAGAGAACAATGAAAATACAGAACATGAAAAAACAGAACATGAAAAAACAGAACATGAAAAAACAGAACAATAAAAAAGAGAACAATGAAAAAACAGAACACTGAAGAAACAGAACAATGAAAAAAGAGAACAGTGAAAAAACAGAACACTGAAAAAACAGAACATTGATAAAACAGAACATGAAAAAACAGAATATGAAAAAACATAACAATGACAAAACAGAACTCAAGGAGGGTTTTGTTAGCATAGATTAGTTTATGTCAAAAAACGGAGTTCTGTTGGACTCAATTAGGGTTTTGTTAGTATTGATTAGTTTATTTTTTAAAAAACGGAGTTCTGTTGGACTCAATTAGGGTTTTGTTAGTATTGATTAGTTTATTTTTAAAAAAACGGAGTTCTGTTGGACTCAATTAGGGTTTTGTTAGTATTGATTAGTTTATTTTTAAAAAAACGGAGTTCTGTTGGACTCAATTAGGGTTTTGTTAGTATTGATTAGTTTATTTTTAAAAAAACGGAGTTCTGTTGGACTCAATTAGGGTTTTGTTAGTATTGATTAGTTTATTTTTAAAAAAACGGAGTTCTGTTGGACTCAATTAGGGTTTTGTTAGTATTGATTAGTTTATTTTTAAAAAAACGGAGTTCTGTTGGACTCAATTAGGGTTTTGTTAGTATTGATTAGTTTATTTAAAAAAACGGAATTCTGTTGGACTCAATTAGGGTTTTGTTAGCATAGATTAGTTTATGTCAAAAAAACGGAGTTCCGTTGGACTCAAGAAGGGTTTTGTTAGCATAGATTAGTTTGTGTTCTGTTTTTTCATGTTCTGTTTTATCAATGTTCTGTTTTTTCAGTGTTCTGTTTTTTCAGTGTTCTGTTTTTTCACTGTTCTGTTTTTTCATTGTTCTGTTTCTTCAGTGTTCTGTTTTGTCATTGTTCTGTTTTTTCATGTTCTGTTTTTTCATGTTCTGTTTTTTCATGTTCTGTTTTATCAATGTTCTGTTTTTTCAGTGTTCTGTTTTTTCAGTGTTCTGTTTTTTCAGTGTTCTGTTTTTTCACTGTTCTGTTTTTTCATTGTTCTGTTTCTTCAGTGTTCTGTTTTGTCATTGTTCTGTTTTTCATTGTTCTGTTTTTTCATGTTCTGTTTTTTCATGTTCTGTTTTTTCATGTTCTGTTTTTTCGTGTTCTGTTTTTTCATTGTTCTGTTCTTTCATGGAATCGAATTAACACAAAAAATCTTTTCTGGCAAGTGTATGGCTCTCTAGCTGTCACATTATACACCGATTAACGCACTTATTATATTATTTTGCAGTTTGCACGTCAATATAGCAAAAACGAAGCCATTACTTTTGACTGGTTGTGCAGAAGTATCGGATGGCCTCTTCAGTTACCAAAAACTATAATAGATCTTGTACATTTGGAAACAGTCTTCGATGTCTTGGATTTGTATCTTTGGCTGAGCTATAGATTCGCAGATTTATTCCCAGATGCAAATTTAGTACGAGATATACAAAAAGAACTAGATCAGGTTATTCAGCAAGGCGTATTTCAACTCACGAGACTGCTAAAAAATTCCGAGACCGGCATCAGCTCAAAAATAGTCGATGAAGATCAGTTCACTTCAGTCAGAAACAAACAGAATTATTTAAGAGGTATTTAGACATTTATTTTAATATATTGTATTATAAATATTTGTTTACAGATACATCTAAAACTCCAAATATCGGAAGAGGACGTCTAACAGAAAGATTATTAGCCCAAGGGCTCTTAACACCTAATATGTTGCTGGAACTTAAAAAAGAATGGAAGAAAAACAACGAACATGATACAGAAGATGACACGAAAAAATCTAGACGAAAACGCAAGAAATAATAAATTATTTTGTATTAAAATTATTAATAAAAGTATAAATATTTTATTTTGTAACTTATTTGGCCGTCAACAGCTTCGTTGTTATTTTATTTCGTTGTATATTGAATTTTTCGTTAGTAATCCAGCTAAAATAATATTTTTCACAATTAAACCCTAATAAATATTACATAAACCTACCTTAGTCCGTTCATAGCTTTCAGTTCGACTTTATCAACAAAAATTGTTTGTTTTACATCAGAATAAATATTAACTGTTATGTTTTTAAGATTGTATTGCATTGTATCGAAATTGAGTGCTGTTAAAGCAAATATTATACGTTCTGGTTTTGCTGCATTAGTTAAACTGAAAGATAAATAATTATTATACATTAAACAATATACAGGATGATTCAATAGTCTGTAGTTTTTAATTTTTTTACAGTGTTATTTGATATATTATCATTGTTTATTTGTATACAGGGGCGGATACGACCACCGGGCAAATGCCCGGCGGGCCGGGCCTTAAAATTGGGCCGAAATAATAATAAATATTATTATTATGCCATTTTGAGTACTTAAAATTAAATTTAAACATTTTCTATATGGGTAATTCCATGTCAAACTTGCCAAAATTCTGGCGAACCCTCCCGATTCGTTCGAAATCTCGTATACTTATTCATTTTCATCTAAAACCAAGGAGAAATAACTTTACTTGTCCATATGAAGTCATTTTCGGTTGATATTTAACATATTGACATTTAACACTCTACAGAGCGCTTGCAAAGAAAATTGCGAAAAACTGATACAAATGCTCCGATTAATGCTGATTTTGGTTTTTTTTTCGATAGAATAGATCTTAATCTTTATAAATTGCACGCTAAAAACGTATTGTCGAGTAATAACTGCGAAATATGAGGTCAAAGGTCAAAATTATCTCTTTTTTTCAAAAATTCATTTCTCAAATACATATTCCCAGATTTGGCTTGAATTTGGGGAAATTTTCAGGATGGGATTTTGAGATTATACGACTTTGAATTTTCATAGATACTCGATGGGATCCAACAAAAATTCAGCAATAATTCATAATTTTATGTATTTGATGGTTACATTATATCTTCTAAATTAGACAAAAACGCTAGAATTGAGTGTGGCGCCTTGTAATTTGTACAATATCTACTTTTCGACACTAAACAAGTTTATTTGATAGGTGTTGATTTTGTACAGATCGTTTATAACACATAGATGTGTTGGATCACGTCGAGTACCTATGAAAATACCGTCATTCAATTTCAACGTCGTATAACTTTTTTTAATCTCAAAATCCCATCCTGAAAATTTTTGGACGATAAAATTCAATTCTTTCTCTACAATTTCCCCAAATTCAAGCCAAATCTGGGAATATGTATTTGAGAAATGAATTTTGAAAAAAAAGAGGTAGGTAATTTTGACCTTTGACCTCATATTTCGCCGTTATTACTCGACAATACGTCTTTCTATCGAAAAAAACCAAAATCAGCATTAATCGGAGCATTTGTATTAGTTTTTGGAATTTTCTTTGCAAGCGCTCTGTAAAGTGGACCAAGAACTGTTAAAAAATGTCAATATGTTAAATATCAACCGACAATTACTAAATATGGACAAGAAAAGTTAATTCTCCTTGGTTTTAGACGAAAATGAATAAGTATACGAGATTTCGAAAGGATCGGGAGGGGTCACCAAAATTTTGGCAAAGTTGACATAAAATTACCCATATTTATTCGGTAATAACTAGTAACTGTATGACTCAAGCTAGCTCAACAACAACAATCATCAATTTTAGCTTGACAAAAACCTTTATATAACGACATCTAATTTAAAATGGATAATTTTCAAATAGCGATTAATATTGGTTGGGGCCGGTCTTCTACTATTGTCCCGGGCCGGCATTAAAGCTCGTATCCGCCCCTGTTTGTATACTGGTGTTCCATTTGACTATGACTTCAAATAACACTGTAAGAAAAAATAAAAAAGGAACAGATCGATTAATTCTTACTCTGTAAATATTGTTAAATTGGTAGACCGGTCTGCATATAATAAATAGATTAATAAATATCCTTTTGTACGTCTAGTACGTGTCGAAACATTAATAATCAACTGAATTTGCATTCCTAAAAAAATGCACCAGTTTCAAGCCTTTATATACATATTCAGCTAATATTTACCACAAAATGGTGGCTGATTTCTTGTTGTTAAATATAAAACGCCAGAACCTTTTGCATTTTCGCCTAATTGACCTAGAGAGCTTAAACCAGCTTTGAAGGGGCTACCCACAGGAAAACATCTCCCTGTGGTGTACTCTTTATGTCCTTCAGGACAAGAATATGCGGTGAAAGAGCAGCCAGTATTATTAGAAGTGGATGACAGCTCCAATAAAGTTTCCAAAAAGTAGTGATAAGCTCGAATGTGACTGCATGCGATATCTCGGTCCAGAGATTTGTCTATTATAAATTTATTTAGCTTGTGTTTGTGCTTAAAGTGTTAAATATTACCAAAATGTGATCGCACGACAGAGTTTTTTAAATCATTGCAACCAGGTTGCTCTCGTCCACCGTTCGGGAAAAAATCTACATGGCCTATTGGTTGTAAAAGACCGAATCCGTCAACAAAACTCTTGAAAAATTATTCAATAACAAATTAAACCTCATTCATGTCGTATTTTAAGATTTACATTTAAGAAAGTTTAAATACCATACGAAAATTACGATTATTAATTTATACAGGTGAGTCATCGAAATGCCCGTCGTCGATATCTCCCTTGTCGTTAAAAATACAGCATAATTTTTTTAAGAGAATTTTTCGTCTACTCAAGGAGCATAACTTAAAATTATTTTCACATATACAGGGTGTTGCATAACGACTTGGCAATAATTGTTCGTCGTTTTTTAAATGAAACACCCTATATATTTTTATATATTTTGAATTGTATTTTACTTACCTATACGAACATATAAATTTCATTTTAGTTTTCCGCGGCGTTGCCAAGTTATTCAATTTTTTCTCTAAAAAAAGCCGAATACACGTACTGTTTTATAAAGGCGTACTCGCGTACTGAAGTTATTTTAATAGTAAAAGTTATGAATTTTTTTTTCTGTACAACTGTAACTATACTTGTAGGATATTAAAATAATGACTTATACACGTAATTGTTTATTCACACCCGAAAGTAGTAACAAACGAACAAGAAAGAGATTTACAAAGAGCGGGGTTTTTATTCCCCTTACCATTGGAGTAGGAGGTGCGCAAAACTACACATTTATTACCATACGTCACACTCCCCTCCTACATGACAATTTGAACTACATTATTAATTAATAATTTATTTACAATATTACTTATTGTTATTTACAATGGTATCCTAAACGGTTAGGAGGTTTAACCTTCCTTTTAGGTCTATTTACATTAGTAGGACTATTTACAACAGATTCAGTTTGTAACTGCGTTGAGCTGTTTTCTGATGGTACATTATTTGCCTCATCAGCATTCTGTGAGGTGTCAGAATCAACATTATGTGGCAGATCACTAATTGAATATTTTCGCAACTGGTTTATGTGTCTTTTCCACGTTTCGTTCGATTCTGGAACCTTTACAATGTATACAGTGTTACTTAACTTTTGGACAATTTTAGCTCTTTTCCAAATCGGTTTTGAAGCTATTTTATAATCTCTAGCTAACACCACCTCGCCTTCAACAAAGCGAACTTTACGTCGACCTCTAAAGTATCGTTTCTGTCTAGCTTGGGCTTTTTCTACATTGATCTCAATTTGTTTATTTTTATTTGGTAATACCAAGGAAAATCTGTTCCTCAAGTTCCTTCCGAACACCAACTGTGCCGGAGGGACCCCGATAGTACTATGTACTGAATTGCGATAGTCAAATAGAAAATTGTTTAGGGCAAGATTTAAATTATTGTTATCTTTGTTATATAATGCTTTTTTCAGGGCAGATTTAACTATTTTTACTGAATTTTCAGCTGCGCCGTTCGATTGTGCATGGTATGGTGGGCTAGTTGTATGAATTATATTATTTTTAGCCAAAAATTGTTTAAATTCACTGGATTCAAATTGCGGTGCGTTGTCTGAGACTAAAGTGATCGGTAATCCGAAACGTGCAAATGTTTCCCGCAATTTGTCTATTGTCATTATTGATGTCATTGTAGAAGTTACGAAAACTTCTACCCATTTTGAGTGTGCATCCATAATAATTAAAAAATATTTATTTCTTAATTCCATGTAGTCAATATGAATACGTTCAAAAGGTAAATCAGGCCATTTCCAGGGTTGTAACGTAGCTTTTGGTGGTGTACAAAAATTTGAACTACAAGCTTTACAAGATTTTGTTAATGTTTCAATATCCGCATTTAATTTAGGCCACCAAAAATATGAGCGTGCTAACCCCTTCATTTTGACAATTCCTAAATGGGAAGAATGTAAGGATGAAAGCATCGATTTACGTAATTTTTCGGGAATGACAATACGATTATTCCAAAAAAGACAATCATTTTCACAAGTTAATTCATTTTTATATTTATGTAATTGTTTAATTTCATCATTCAATTTAAAATTTCGTGGCCAACCATTTTGTACATAATTTAAAACTTCGCTTAACACTCTATCATTTTTTGTCTCTTCCAAAATTAACTGAAAATTTAAGTTTACATCGTTATTTTCTAAAAAATTTAAATAATTGATATCTACATTTTCCCAAGTTTCTGAATTGGTATTTAACGGTTCTGGTAATCGTGACAAGCAATCGGCAGCATTATCTGCGGATTTTACGTATTCAATATCGTACTTATAATTTGACAATATAATAGCCCAACGTCTTAGTCTATTTGCTGAATGTTCCGGAATTCCCTTTTTAGGATTAAATATTGAAAGAAGTGCCTTATTATCAGTAGCTAATTTAAACGTATTTCCATATAAATACTGGTGGAATTTACATAACCCAAAAATAACTGCTAAACCTTCTTTTTCTACTTGAGCGAATTTACGTTCTCGATCAAATAAAGTTCTGGATGCATATGCGAGTGGACGTTCTAACTTTGATGGATAAATGTGACTTAAAATTGCACCGATTCCCATTTCACTAGCATCAACTGTAAGTTTTAAGGGAATTTTTGGATCAAAATGAGCCAA
Source organism: Agonum fuliginosum (assembly GCA_947534325.1). Taxonomy (NCBI): domain Eukaryota; kingdom Metazoa; phylum Arthropoda; class Insecta; order Coleoptera; family Carabidae; genus Agonum; species Agonum fuliginosum. Next base: position 9,665,618 of record OX384047.1, on the reverse strand, counting down.
AATTTCGGATGATATTAATTTTTGTTTCGCTAACTCAAAAGAATTTTGACAATCACTATCCCAATACCATGCACTATCCTTTCGTAATAACTTATATAATGGTGCTAAAACATCAGCTAAATTTCTAACAAATGTACCGTAATAGTTAATTAAGCCCAAGAATGATTGTAATTGAGTAATATTTTCCGGCACTGGAGCATTTTCAATCGCTCTAATTTTTTCAGGAGAAGTATGAATTCCATTTTTATCAATTACGTGCCCTAAATAATTTACTGATTTTTGAAAAAAAGAACATTTATTAGCATTTAACTTTAAACCACAATTTAACAACTTTTGAAAAACTAATTTAAGATTATTTAAGTGATCAAATTTATTTTTACCAGTTACCAGTATGTCGTCCAAGAAACAAATTGTCCCCGGTATTCCTTGCAACACGGCCTCGAAAGTTTTTTGGAATTTTGTTGGAGCAGTATTCACACCATACGCCAAACGGTTGTATTTAAAAAGTCCTTTATGGGTTGAAATGGTCAACAATTCTCTAGAGGCCTCGTCCAGTTCGATCTGCTGATACGCTTGGGCTAGGTCGATTTTTGAAAAGCATTCTCCTCCCTGTAACTGGTTAAATAACTCTTTAATTTTGGGCAAAGGATAATGTTCGATTTCAATATGTGGGTTAACAGTGGTTTTAAAATCGCCACAAATTCTAACTGAGCCATCCTTTTTAATAACAGGCACGATAGGCGTAGCCCATGGGCTGAAATCTACGGGTGTTATGACCTCTAATTCTTGCAATCTAATTAATTCATTTTCAACTTTTTGTTTTAGCAAAAAGGGTAATGGTCTAGCCCTTAAAAATTTTGGTGTGATGTTACTGTCATTTAATTTTAAGGATATGACACCTTTTGTAAATTTACCTAGTTCTGGCTTGAACAGTTCCTTAAATTCATTCAATAAATGATTAATTTCAATATTGTGATTGTTCATATAATTGAGTTTATTCTTATCACCAATTCCTAAGTTAAAAAGTGACATAAAATTTCGTCCTAAAATCGGTGGACCTCCGTTTTTAATAATCGTTAAATCTAGTTGTTTGACTTCATTATTATATTTAATCGTGACATTAATTTTTCCAATAGCTTCAATTTTACTATTATTATATGCATAAAAATATTTATTAGAAAATTTTTGTAATTTAGAGTCAGAAAATATTCGAATTCTCATTTCATCTGAAATGGCAGATATTCGAGCACCTGAATCAATTTGAAATTGTAATGGAATGTTATTTATTTCCACATGAGCTACTAATGGTTCTAAGTTTGAGGAATTGTTATCATTTATGTGATAAATAGAATTTGCATCATCTTCAACTTCTAGAAAATTCACTTTGCGAACATGCTTAGTTGCGTTACTAATTTTAAAATTACAATTTGAAGCTATGTGACCTTTTTGGTGACATTTAAAACATGAATTATTTTTGAAAAAACACTTATCTTTTGCATGATTCGATTTGCCACAAACTTCACACTTGTGAGTCTGCGGAGTTGAGTTCGCTGTACCTCTTGGCTGAGGGGGGCGGTGGTAGTTCGCTCGGCCTCGATTGTGTCGCATGTGGTTGAGTCCGGAATCGGCGGGTTCCTGTTTGATTCCGCTTATTCCCGACGATGACCCTGAGTTGAATCTCCTCGTAGACTCTTTGGCTGCCGCGATCTCCACTGCTTTCGCCAGAGTGGTGTCCTTGGCTTCTTCCAGCAGTCTGTCCAAGATGTGGCCTTTCTCGAAGCCCGTGATGAATTTATCTCGTAGCATGACCGGTAGTTCCACGCCGAATTCGCAGTCTGCAGCCAAATTTCGAATTCTTGCTAACCACTCGTGGCTTGATTCTGATTTATTTTTTATAGCTTGATAAAAACTATATCTGTACGCGAATACTGATTTACGTGGCGCAAAATGTTCATTTAAGGTTTTAATTAGATTTGCGTACGTTACTGCTTCCGGTTTCGTTGGTAAACACAAATTATATATTAGTTTGTACGCACCTTCATTTAATATATTTAATAGCACTGCTCGTTTTTTATTTTCATCGGTTATTTCATTTGCTGTGAAATAATTTTCAACACGTGCTTGAAAAATCGTCCAATTATCAATGTCCGGATTGAATTCTCTTAGATGACCAGCTGAGTTTATCACGACGGTCTCCGACATTGTAGAATTTATTTTAATTTATTTATTTTTATATTATTTAGATTTAAATTTAGATATTTAGTTTTAATCCTCGTCGCCAGGTTTATGTAGGATATTAAAATAATGACTTATACACCAAATTGTTTATTCACACCCGAAAGTAGTAACAAACGAACAAGAAAGAGATTTACAAAGAGCGGGGTTTTTATTCCCCTTACCATTGGAGTAGGAGGTGCGCAAAACTACACATTTATTACCATACGTCACAATACTCTTTGTTCTGACATAACTTTTTTTAAATGTTATTATACAGGGTATTCAGTACAGAGAATCAAATTTACTCAATTTCAAATGGCTATAACTCGTCATTTTCAAATGGAACACCCTATATTTTATTATTCTGTTGTGTGTATTTTTGCATCTTCTTATGTTATAAAAGGTGTCCTATGCCTAAAAACATTAATTTAATTAATTTCGAAATTAATGTTTTTAGGCAATTGAATAACTTGGCAACGCCGCGGAAAACTAAAATGAAATTTATATGTTCGTATAGGTAAGTAAAATACAATTCAAAATATATAAAAATATATAGGGTGTTTCATTTAAAAAACGACGAACAATTATTGCCAAGTCGTTATGCAACACCCTGTATATGTGAAAATAATTTTAAGTTATGCTCCTTGAGTAGACGAAAAATCCTGTTAATAAATTTATGCTGTATTTTTAACGACAAGGGAGATATCGACGACGGGCATTTCGATGACTCACCCTGTATAATATGAACATAAATGTCTGTAATATCGTTATTAAATATAATTGTTCTAGTTTTCAAATTTGAAGTGCACTAAAATGGGAAATGTTAATGTTCGTATTTAATTATATGAATTTAAACTTTCTTAAATGTAAACCTTCAAACTGATTGCCTAAGGAAAGGAGCTTTACTTACTGTACTTCCATCGGTATGAATAATATCAACAAAAACTGCATCTGATGAATCCAGTTTTTTCTTCTTATCCCGAAAAGTGTTTAGTTTAAACAACGGACTAGCTGGGTCTAAACCTACAGTGAAACTAACTTTTAGCTGTCTAGAGGATTAAATAAAATCATTTTTTACCAGTTATTCGTCCTATTTTGAGCCCATGTTGTTTCAAAACTTCAGAAGCGCATGCAGATACATGTGCACCCAAGGAAAAACCTATTAAGTGTATATTACGGGGCTGCGCCCCTATTGATATCAACTGGAGCAGCAGGAGCCCTAATTGGCGCCCCACAAGCTCTGTATTAGCCGCGGCTGCCGAATAACTTGGTCCTTGGGCCCCGCGGCCCCAATCAACTAATATAACATTACAAGAAGACTACAAACAAAAAATATTTTTGTACGTGCGTTAAAACGAAATACTTACAATGTCTAAATAGGCCTGTACCCCAGCCAGGGCCCCTTTTTCATCCCATTTTGTCATGTACCCATGTACAATTACTTTCAGATCATCGTTCGGATCAAATTTTGATAACTCAATATCTTGTAAATTATTGTAATGTACAATTTGAGGCTCTGAGAAGTTTATGTCGCGTCGAAATAAATAAAAACGCGTTGATAATATTTCTGGATGTTCTGGCAGCTTTTGAAATGGGCTGTGATGTCTTGGAATTTGAAAACAGCCAACAATATCTGAATAAATTATTTTTATAGCAATGATTTTTATTTTGAGGTATATTACTTACCGTAACAAATTTCTATAGATCTGGACTGGATTTTGCTCGTAAATTTTATATTACGGATCTGCGAATAAGAGACAACAATTGAACATAAAATCATAACGACAATAATAAATAATTTCATTGTTAAGTTCAAGTCAAACGTTTATTTGACAACAAAGACGTATTCACTTGGGTTTTACTGTTAAATAAGATAATAACTTTCACTCAATGCGCAGTTATGTAGGGCATTTGCTTATACGCGGTAATAAAATAGAAATTCCTGCACAAACTATACAATATTTATTTAAAATTACATAACGTTAACAACATATTACTTACATTTTTAACTAATTTGTTTGTTATTCTCATTACTGGCAACTAAACTAGCTGAAGAAAGCAAAACTGAAACTTGTTCAGCTGTCGGACACGCAATTAATAAAATGTCTTCTTGGGAATACTCGGAAATTGTTAAAATGTGCTCCAGCTGGACAAAACTGCTTACCACATTATTCTGTAACATCAAAATACAAGAATACATTACATCACAAAATGTAAAGTTCCTAAATCAGGGACTCGAACCCAACGGGGCTAAAGTGTAGAATAGGTGTTTAAAAGGAATTTCGTTTTTTTTTTGTGTCAATTTTGCCGCGGAAGCAAGGATTAGGGCCGATTTTGTTAGTTTTTAGGGTAAAATTTTTGACAACTGTCAACACTGGTTATGCTGAAAAATTAACAGATTAAACATGTGATTTAACGTTTTTATACATTTATGTAATAGAAATATCAATAAATAAATATATTTTTCACAGATATAAGGCTTTTTACCTTCCGCTTACCTGTAAAGGAAGGTATTGGAATCATGCAAAAAATCGGGTAGTGAGTTTTTAGTGGATGAGCACGAATTAGGGTCCTTACAACTCATTTTTGATAGTTTCCCGATGATGTCTGTATGTATGTGTGTGTGTGTGTGTGTGCGTGTGTGTGTGTGTATGTGTGTGGTCCGGGCCGATGCCATCTGTTGGATAACTCAAATACGAATTACCCAAAAATTTTGATATTTGGTATTTTACAATTGTATACGAATAGGAAGAGCTCATTAGATTTTGGTACAAATATCTTCACCGGAAGTGATATTTTTTGAAGATTGAAAAGATTAAGTGTCAAAAATTTCTATAAATTTGGATAAATATAGTATTTATTTGTAATAAGAATAAGAGGAAAAGTTATTTACAATTTACGTTATAAAAAAATTGTCTTTATCTGGTAGCATTAAAGAACTGCAGTAAAATTTAAAAAATAAATTTATTAAATAAATCGTTGAAATCTTGTAATCCATGTTCGGTTGATTTTTGTTTCTGCATAAAAAATATTGACAGATGAGACGGGTGACAAGTTGGCATACTAGCGCTATATAAGTCATAAGTAAGCTATTAAATGTAGTAACTGAACGGAGGATTGCTTCAACACAGAAGAGTTTTCGTGTGAATTAATCTTTTGATTCAGGTGATACTAATTTCTGTGTTTGAATATTTTAGAATTTTATTTGTATATTTTAAATGGGCACCGGATTGTACGTATACATTTCTGTTTAAAGTCTAGATATGGCGGAAGGTTGTGTGATGGCCACGTCAGATTTTTATTACTTGCTTTTCTTAGGTTTCGAAATTATTTGACATAAATACAATATTACATTTGTTTTAGATTAATATAAATTTCAATAGTGTTTGCCATGTTAAAAACATGGATACAAAAAAATGCGAGTTTGTGGGGCTCTAGTACGGTTTTGTTAGCTTTGTTAGTGTAGCAAATACCAAAACCGAGTTTGGTGGGCTTTATTTTTAGCCATTTTGACACATTGAGGTTAACCAAAAAAATTTCATTTTCTTCAAAAAATCATGTTAAAAACAATTTTGCTTGTTTAGGTCATATTTAAGCATAATAAACGATCTCCTAAAATAAAAAACGCATTTTCTCTTAAACACCTATTCTACATTCCAGCCTCGAACGGGAACAGGAACCAAACCGTTAAAAATAATAAATAAACTTACTTTAATCGGACGAAACAGAATAAATTCCGTTTCTTTATTAGCTAAATACAGCTGCATGGATCGCTGAATGTGTGACAGCTTAGATTTGATATTTTTCTGAGTCTCAGTAACAACTTGGCTGATTAATTCGGGTTTAGCAAATGGCTGTTTAGATAAAGAAACATTTTTATGCGTCTCAGACATTTTAGAAACATGCTGCGCTTTTTCTAAGAAGCTGGTCAGTCCTCCAACCAAAACAGTCGTGCAATACTTGATAAATTCCTCGCAAGAATGCTTCAGCTGCTTGTCAACCTCTTTCCTGGAGTCCAACAACTGTTCTCTGACTTGCGGAGTACCTTCCAGAAGAAACTCTAACAAAGAATTACTGGCGGAGAGCGAAAATACCTTCGTGCGTTTCTGCAGCAAACTGAACGCAGCTGTTTTGACTTTACTGAAGTCCAAACTCATTTCTTTTACCGTAAAATCAACTTGAAACGGCGCGATTTGCTCGCGAAGTATTAATAAATGTTTTATTTGGAACAATTCGCCGTCTATTTGGGTTTTGTTTGACGAAATGGCTTGAGAAGCGGACTGGACAGTTTGCACGCATATTGTTAAGGCTTCTTGAGATAAACCTTGGAAAATTGGCCGATCTACACACCGATATAGTCGCGAAAGACAAACTAAAGTACGTTTGACAGTTGGGTACCACATGCCGTGCAGATCGGCAGGACTGTTGCCAGTTCTTGATCGCTGAGAAGCATCATCGTTTTGACTTTGTGCTATTTGCTCCATCATATATAACTTCTCAGGGTACGCAAGGTCGCCAGCACTCGGGTTATACCCTAATAAGTCTGTTTGCAAGTAAACATGAGTTCGGAAAACTAGCCTTTCTTGTATATCTTGCAACAATTGCCACAGCACCTTAGTATACGCTGATTCTGATTCCGTGAGCATCATTTCACTTCTTAAAATGCCACATAATTCCGCTAAAGTTTCCATGTGATTAATATGAACAATTAGAGGCCGCAAACTATCGTATAAATGTGTACATAATTTATCTAAATACCAACTCAATTGTGGTGCGTTTATATCTGAAAAGAAATGCTGAAATAATTGCGATTCATCTTGACAAATGTGCAGGATAAATGTGCTGCCCGCCCGGAATAATGAACAATTGTCGCCTTTGTTGGTGTCCACCAACTGCTGAATGGTAGACACCATCGCGTTATTCATTAGCGAACTACGTTGCTGTACGTATATTTGTTGACATTCGATCAATAATTGTTTGTAATCAGCGTTTGATTCACATCTTCGTTCGACTTGTTCTATAACCGGCCGAATTTTCGACGAAGATGACTGGAATTTTCCGTAGTATAAAGAAAAAGCAACATCTGACGATGTGTTAGATGCAGCTGAATTCGCAGCTAGTTCTGCAGCTGAAGTGAACACTTGAGTGATGTAATTCCTGATTAGAAATAAAACTGTGTATAAATGTTGTTTGTATTTTAGTAAATGCGAGTATGACTCTTTGTAGTTGGGGTTTGACGACATATACTCCATACACACATCGATTTTGTCCATCATTTCAAAGAAACCGTTACTGGAGACACTTAATACGGGCATGGATAACATTTGAGACAGCTGTGTCAATGAAGTGAAATATTGCAGCTTCTTGCAGATATTTTCGCTGGATTTTTGTAGATTAGTTTGGTCTACTAATAACTGTTCGCTTATTTCGTTTAGTGAGTTCGTTTTTGCTAAAACGTCGTTGTAAGCTAACGAGAGCTTGTTCATTTCATCTAAAGCACTGTCTACGTCTTCTAGTAAGCTTATTGAATGGTTTTTTTGGGTAGCAAGCTTTTCATAGTATTTTTTAGAGTCTATATTGTTCTCTTTTTCCACATCTTCTTCGATTTGAGCGAACCACTGGTAAAAATCTTGACTTGTTACAATCTTCTTGAACTCAGAGTCAGTTCTTTCTGGAGTATTGTTAATTGATGCATCCTACAAATTAAACTAATTAATATAACTGCAAGCATATTATGAAGGTATTTACTTGATTTAAAGTGAAATTTTCGTTGATTTTTTGTGATATTTCATACAAACAATCCAGCTGTTTATTAGTTAACGGTGATAAATTATCACCATGCGATTGCCAGTTTACACTTCGATCTTGCATTTTGTTGTTAATTAATATATTTTATAAGCTTTTAAAGTTCATAATTAACTGCTTGAGTTGTCAGATTTGACGTTTACAGGTCGGCCATCTTGGATGTTTTCATAAAAGTTTGAGCGTTTAGCACGGATGGCGCCACAGGAGATTTTGACATTTGTGTGCGGTTTTTAAATTTATTTAAATAAACATTAAATACAATTATTATTAATAAAAGGTTTATTTAAAAGCTGCTACGAATGATTAAGTACATAATATCACCATTATTGCAGAAAAATCACAATTATACAAAGAAAATAGGAACAATCGCATAAAATCATAAAATAGCAACATTATTAAAATCAAATATGTACAAGCAACAAAATATATTGTTATAATTAATAAATAATTATTAGTTGGTTCTTATCTAAATAATACTATAAAAACTGTATCAAAAATGTATAAAAACTGGTCTACAGGTAAGATTATTATAAAAGAGTTTTACTCAAAATTTGGTCGTATAAGCCTCATTCACATAAGGCTTATATTTATGTTTACGTTTAAGAAATTCATATAACTAAATACGAGCATTCACACATCTCACTTGCAAGCACGGTGAATGCTTGTATTTAGTTAGATGTATTCATAGTTTTTTAAACGTAAACATAAATGTAAACCTTGAAACTAAATGCTTATGTGAATGAGGCTTAAATTAATGTGTCCCGCACATTTCTATCCTAATTAGCTTTTAGAATTATTCCCAGACCAACCCTTGGTCAGTCTTTTCCAGAAACTGGGCTTATCGACATTATCTGTCGGGGGTTGATCAGTTTTAAGTTTATCTAGGAAACCATTAGTCGTTTGTGCATTTTCATCTTCAGCGTCTCCTATTTCACGAAGATCTCTCATCATTTTTTTTCTAATGGTTTTCTTCATACTCAGATGTCTTTCTAGTGTCTTGTATTTCTTATTTCTATGCCTATCACCGAAATCAGAATTGATTCCGTCATAAGAAGATGGATTATGTGTTTCTAAATCGTTTTTGTCTGTTAAAACTCCATTGGAACTCGAAAACACGTCTTTGATATGCGGAATTCTTCTATCACTCGTTGACGACGACATTCTGCAATTGAAAATAAATTAAATAACTGAATTTGATTCTTATAAGATGATCCACTTTCTTATTTACTAACTTTGAACTGAACTTCAAGTAATAGTAATAGAATTTTGCATAAATACTTTCGTTTACTTTCACTGGTAAAGAGAGCTAGTTTTTTGGGGTAAAATGACAATATTTGACTAAAATAATTAATGCACTATTGTTGAGAAATATTAATTTATGCACTTTCTAAATATTACAGAATTTATCAAATATTTTAATAAATAACTTACCTGTCGTATAAATAGTACTAAAAATATTAAAATAATACTTTAATCGAATATGTAAACACACCACTTTAATTCATTATTGTATATTAAAGTCATTGTAAATCTTAACAATATATTTTAGTTATTAGTCACTCTATGCTTTATTCAAAATCTAAAGGTTTTCAAGGAGAACAACTTTTTACACTTGATTTTGCGGCATTAGAAAAGCACACTGGAAAATGATAAAAATAACCATTTTGAACAAAAATTAAAGAGAATTTAATTGATCTGTAAAGACGATATACTTTTGTGTAACTAAAGCTAAATTAGAAATGTTACTTTTACTTTCGTAGGCGATACAAGGTTAAGATGTTAAGATCCTTTCTTTACTGACAGTCGTATAGGAGGGGCGACCCTGCCATAGATCTAATAAATCATCAAATAATCAGACTATTTTATTTTATTATTATTAAAATTAGTAGTTTCAACAATCCATTAAACAATGAAATGCTACGAAACATTATGATTTAATAAACAAATATAATTGAACAAGGCAATAATAAAGTAATGGAAAATTATGCATTTTTAACGGTGATACTTAAACGTTAACGATTGTTGCAAATATTACTGATAATTTATCTAAAGTAATTAACGTATTATCATTATCATAAGTACGTGTTTATAGTAAATACATTTTCCGGCTTATATTTTCCGAAAAGGATAAACTCCGTCCAATCAGAATCTTACATTTGTCGCGAGCTGAACCAATCCCAGACGTGCGTTTCGAGCCCGCTGCATATGTTTCTCATTGTGAAAAAAGACGGCAACAAAATCTATTGATTATTAGCCAGCAACTGTTTGCCACCGGCCAATCACAGCGTTCCATCTGTCCAAGGCAGTTGTTAAATCGGACAAACGTCGACATTTTCTTCACTACGTACACGGTGAGTAGAAAGAGACCATACCAAGTGGTTTTGTTGGCGATTGAGGCAGAATTCGTATAGATTTGTCGGTGTTTGCGACTCACACGCATTCGTATTCAAGTATCTGTCGGAGATTGTCCCAAAAATGGAGAAATTCGCGATTTTCACAGCGATTTTAGCAACAGTTTGTCTAGTTTCGGCTGATGTATTCCTAGAAGAAAAATTCACAGATGGTAAGTATTAATTTTACCTCGTTTTGTGCCAGTAAAGTCTTCCACGTATTCAATGTTCATTGTGTGTTAGAATCTTGGGAGGACAACTGGATATACAGCAAACATCCAGGAAAAGAGTTCGGAAAATTCGATCTCTCAGCTGGAAAATTCTTCAACGATGAAGAATCTGACAAAGGCATTCAGACCTCGCAGGACGCGAGGTTTTACGCAGTCTCCAGAAAGTTCGCTCCATTCTCCAACAAGGATAAAGACTTAGTCATCCAGTTCTCAGTCAAACATGAACAGAACATTGACTGTGGCGGTGGATACGTCAAAGTCTTCGATTGTAAACTCAATCAGGAGGATATGCACGGAGAATCACCGTACGAAATCATGTTCGGCCCGGACATCTGCGGACCCGGCACCAAAAAGGTAAATATGAGAAATTACACTTTATTCCGACTTACCCAGTAAAACCTTTATTGCCAGTTATAAATACACATTCAATTATATTATTCATCACTAAATTATGCATAAACATTACTGGATATTTAAACAATGACACTTGATAACTTGTAACTTGAAACTGTCAAATCTCAAATGACAGATTTGTTTCCAGTGCACCTAAACATTTTTTTCCGCGACGGCGGGATGTTCAAAAATACAATACAATAAAATGCAAAAAAATAATAATATTAATATCAAATTTGAATTATTTCCAGGTACATGTGATTTTCAGCTACAAGGGCAAAAACCATTTAATCTCCAAGGACATCAGATGCAAAGATGACGTTTATACACACGTTTACACTTTAGTCGTCAAACCAACCAACACTTACGAAGTATTAATCGATGGAGAAAAAGTTGAGTCTGGAGATTTGGAAGCCGATTGGGATTTCTTACCTCCGAAGATGATTAAAGATCCATCGGCCAAAAAACCAGCAGACTGGGACGACAGAGCGACCATCCCCGACCCAGAAGACAAAAAACCAGAAGATTGGGACAAACCAGAACACATTCCCGATCCTGAGGCCGCCAAACCCGATGACTGGGACGATGAAATGGACGGTAAGTTGAATTTCTACAGTTTACTTGCAATATTTTAATAAAATATTGTGTTTAGGTGAATGGGAGCCTCCAATGATCGACAACCCAGAGTATAAAGGCGAGTGGGCCCCAAAACAAATCGACAACCCCGCGTACAAAGGCGCCTGGGTCCATCCAGAGATCTCCAACCCTGATTACAAATCAGACGACAAAATCTACCTCAGAAAGGAAATCTGCGCGATCGGTTTCGATTTGTGGCAGGTAATAACTTCTTTTATTAAAAAAATGCAACAATTACTGAATGGTTCTTCGTTAGGTGAAAGCTGGAACCATCTTCGACAACATCCTCATCACAGATTCAGTGGAAACGGCCAAGGAAGCCATCGCGGACCTGAAAAACACGCAAGACGGCGAAAAGAAAATGAAAGATGAACAGGACAAGGCAGAACGCGATGCCAACGAAGAGAAGAAAGATGATAAAGAAGACAAGGAAGAAGACGATGAAGATGAGGACGATAACGAAGACGAAGACGACAACGTGGTGCCGGAACCTGAGGAACACGACGAATTATAAGCCATGTCTTTCTGCCTTTTGTACGTGGTCACCAAATCCAAGCCGGGTGACAATTGTGATTTACATAAATAATATGTAATATAACTCACCGAATCATCCAATCATAACTCATCAAATCATCCTCCATTGATAAAAATAAAAACATAAATCGTTTGTGAAGAGAAGTTGTTGTTTATTTAAGATTTTGTGTGATTCACAGAGTTTTGACTGATTTTTTGTTACAAACAGTGTGAAATGTAAGAATTTACTTTTGTTTATTGGAATAAAAGGTTTTTAATACAATATTTTATTTTTTACTTGTTGGCTAATCATAATTTTTGTTACTTATTTAAACATTATAGTTAGTTACTCAATAACTCATAAATAAAAGACTTTTGACAGCTGCTGCCACATCTACATAGTTTTAAAAATACAATTTACTTTTTACGGCTGCTTTAAATTATTAAATAATAATAATCATGAGTGCGTTGACAACTGATAACCGCACACAAATTATATAGAGTTTTGACGGCTGGTAACCGCACACAAACTATGTAAAATAATTTGGAGTCGCTACACCCAAACCAGTTAAATAAATTGCAGATTTTCAGGAAAATAAATATAGCTATTAATATAACAAGAATATTATGCGATTTATAATACCGAGGATGTTGCTAAGAGACGAGGTGAAACCGAGTCTCTTTGAACATCTTAAATAGCATATTCGTGTTATATTCAAAGCTTAATCGTATCATCAAAGATAGCGATGTTAAAACAAATTAAGAATTTTATTTGTCAATTAGTTGACAGTTCGCATATTATGGAAGGTTTTAATGTTATTATGGTTGTATCTAACGTATTAAGTCCGTAACTAATGAATTATAAGTACCTAACGTATTATAAGTAACTAACGTATTATGTTGTTTATAATTATCAAAAAATCTGACGTGGCCATCACACAACCTTCCGCCTTATCTAGACTTTAAACAGAAATGTATACGTACAATCCGGTGCCCATTTAAAATATACAAATAAAAATCTAAAATATTCAAACACAGAAATAAAAAGATTCATTCACAGGAAAACTCTGCTGTGTTGAAGCCATCCTCCGTTCAATTACTATACATTTAATATCTTACTTAGGACTTATATAGCGCTAGTATGCCAACTTGTCACCCGTCTCACCTGTCAATATTTTTTACGCAGAAACAAAAATCAATCGATCATGGATTACAAGATATCAACGTTTTATTTGATAAATTTATTTTTTTAATTTTACTGCAGTTCTTTAATGCTACCAGATAAAGACAATTTTTTTATAACGTAAGTTGCAAATAACTTTTCCTCTTATTCTTATTACAAATAAATACTATATTTTTCCAAATTTATATACAATTTTGACAATTAACCTTTTCAATCTTCAAAAAATATCACTTCCGATGAAGATATTTGTACCAAAATCTACGGAGCTCTTCCAATTTATATACAAATGTTAAATACCAAATATCAAAATTTTCGGGTAATTCGTATTTGAGTTATGCGACTAACACCCCTTGACCACACACACACACACACACATACACACACAGACATCATCGTGAAACTATCAAAAATGAGTTGTAAGGACCCTAATTCGTGCTCATCCACTAAAAATTCACCACCCGATTTTTTGCATGATTCCAATACCTTCCTTTACAGGTAAGCGGAAGGTAAAAATGTTGCATGTTATAAGGTAATAACAGTTGATGATACGATTAAAAATATAATTGTTGGCTTTTACGACTGCTGTCAACTGTCACTTTAAATTATTAATCGGCTGATAACCGTACACAAACTATGTGGAGTTGCCCCACCAAATAGCAACCTGCATGTTAAATGAGTTGCGGAGTTTACAGGAAATAAATAAAATATGCGCATTTTACTGATTGTAAAATAAAAATCACGATTTATTTAATATAAATATTACAAAATAATTGAAAACAGTCTTTTATTTATAATTCGTCATGTTCCTCTTCCTCTTCGGCATCATCCTTCAACATTTCCGGCTCATTGACTTCCTCCGGTTCAACTTGTTCATCAAGAGAGACACCTAAAGTTTTCCTCATCATTGTCTCAATAGAAAGAGCAAAATCTGAAGTTTCTTTCAGCATGTAACCCGAGCGTAAAGTGGCCGTCCTGTACAACATAACAGCGATGTCTTTGGCTACCTCGTCATCAGAAGACGTTTCAACTCTTCTGAGCAACTCTTTCATGAGCGGATGGCGTGGATTTATCTCTAAGGTCTTCTTTTGGTTGAGATAGTAGCTCCTTTGAGGGTCATCGGCCTTTTGATGGGCGTTAGAAACAGCTAATCGTTCCATGTTCCCAGTCCAGCCGAACATGGAAGCGATCAACGCGCACGGACTGTCGTCCAACCTTTCACTGACTTCAGCTTTTGATATTTCGTCTTTTAAAGCGGTTTCGCCCAACCATTTCGTGAGCGGTTCAAACGTTTTTTTCAGTTCTTCTAGTTGTTCTTGGCCGCCTTCCACGTCGGCTAGACTGAAGCCTTCTTTTGCAACGTTCTGGAATTTCTTGCCATCGAAATCTGGCAAAGCGCTGATTGAATATTCGTCGACGGCTTCCACGAGATATAAAACTTCGTAACCTTTTTTCAGGAGTCGTTCTACAAACGGTGATTTAGCTACTTCGTTTTTGTTGGAGCCGGCGATGTAAAATATGCGCTCTTGGTTCGGTTTCATGCGCGACACATACTCTGGAAGAGATGTTAGTTTATTGCCGTTGCTGCTGAAGAACATTAACAGTTTGGCGAGCCTGCTGCGGTTGCTGGGATCTTCGATGACTCCTAGTTTGACGTTTGTTGAAAATTCCTTCCAGAATTTCTCGTACTCTTCCCTAGGAATCTTTTTTATCATGTCCAGAGCTTTGCGCACCAGTTTCTTCTTAATAACTTTTATTAGTTTGTGTTGTTGTAAATCTTCTCTTGACACATTTAATGGCAAATCATCTGAATCCACAACTCCTTGAATGAATGATAAATAATTTGGGAATATATCCGGGAAAGAATCGGTGATGAAAACGCGACGAACAAATAACTGAAAATAATTAAATATTATTTACACGGGTTGCAGCAGTTTCTTTCTTTCTGATACCATTGACTTTATAGTCCGGGAGCTGGCGTCAAATTTGACCGGACCATTTCAACAAAGCTGATTTTTATAATATTAGTTCTATAATAACTAATTAAGAATTGCAGTGTTAGCTGGTCCGAAAGCGGGGATTTTTAGAGGCTGTGGAACTTGCAAAAAATATTTTTAAGTGAACCAGCAAAGCTAAAATTTTGTATAATGATAATTTACCAATTATATTTAACAAAAAAATATGTTAGCTGGACAGGGCAGGTGGAAAACCTTGTTAGCTGTGCAGGTGAACATTGACAGTGACAGTGACACATCGTTTATATCTTCTTCTACTGTTTACATAAAATGAAAACGATGTGTCACTATTTTGACATTGTCACTGTCACTGTTCACCTGGGATGCGTTCCAAAACCATACTCCAGAGTATAGAGTATGCTCAAAGTCGTTCCAAAAGGTTTGAGTATATCTCCAGTGGAAACTCTGAAGTGTTCCAAAACTGTTCGAGTTTACTCGAAGAGCATACTCTTCGTACCCTGTAAAATAGGAGGGTACAAACGTACTCTGGTGACTTTGGCGCCAAATAGTGCTAACCTAAATTGTCTGTTCCATAATATCTTATTATTATTAATTTATAATGGACAACGAATTGTAATCAGCCACACAAATTGACGCAAACGATTATAAAGTAATTTGTATTCTAAAAGAAGATAATATGTTGATTTTGGAAAATAAAGGTATATTCATAAATATATTAGAAAACCTTACCAGGACTACATTTATAAATTGGCGCGAATATTCATAAATATTCGCAGTTATAACACTTAACACCCTTCTATTATCCATGATGCAAGATCAATTTTGTATATCAAATAAATGTGGTTATAGGTTATATCACCATAAAATATTTCCTACTCTACGTCGTTCCGAAACCCCACAAAACCCTGGAGTAACCTACTCTTACTCCAATACTTTACTCTGTGCTCCATGGTAAGGTTTTGGAACGCACCCCTGCACAGCTAACAAGGTTTTCCACTTGCCCTGTCCAGCTTATATATTTTTTTGTTAAATATAATTGGTAAAGTACCATTATACAAAATTTTTAGCTTTGCTGGTTTCACTTGAAAATCTGATATTTTTCGCAGGCCCTTAAATCTGCAGACCACACGGTCGTGCCAGCTAACACTGCAATTCTTAATTAGTTATTATAGAACTAATTATATTACAAAAATCAGCTTTGCTGCAATCACCCATGAAAATTTGACGCCAGCTCCCGGACTATTAGTTTCTAATCCAGTATAAAACATACTAACGTAGTGAGTGTTTTATGATCAGTAGAAGAATGCTTAAATTTTATTTTAATAAGGATTTAATACAGAAAGAATGGATCTACAGATGTACATGATTCTAAAAATTCAGAAAAATTTAAAAAAGAAATCCAATTTATGCAAACTTTGCTAAATTAATTATATTTATTTTGTACTTAATGTTAAAAATTGGTTTTATACGTTCATTTTCAGTAGATAAAGTATTACTTTAACATCGAGGGTAGATAAAATAAAATTTGAGTAGATAAAGTAAAATTTGAGTAGATAAAGTAAAATTTGAGTAGATAAAGTAAAATTTGAGTAGATAAAATAAAATTTAAGTAAAATAAGAATATTTTTACACAAATTAACATTAAGTACAAAATAAAATAATATATTGTACACGACGATAAAGAGTCTTTATCGACACGTGAAAGATAGCCCACTCGTTCCTTCGTCACTCGTGAACTAACATCTTTCACTTTTCGATAAATGATCTCTTTATCGTCTTGTATAATAAATTACTATTATTGAAAAAAATTATCGCGAAAAGATATCGGAAAGTATGCATCCCGCAATACACCAATGTTAGGTTGGTCACGTTTTGTGTCAAAAATTAATGAATTACTGAATTCTAATTAAAATAATTATGATAACAGGATGAAATTGTGGCTAATTATTGAGAAAAACAATGGGAATCTAATGCCGCAAATCGGGTTCAGAAATATTGTCTAGTTTTTAAAAAATAATCTTTTAATTTCTTGGTATTTTTAAAATTTTGATTAAAAATATTCCGAAAAATTAAAAATAATAGAAATTAATTTTTAAAATTTTAAAAAGGCACATCTGTAGATCCATTATTTCTCTATTAAATGTTTTAAAAAACATTATCCTGAAGTCAATAATAATCTGACAGTTTACTCGCAATGAAAACATTTTCACAGTACTTCAAAATGACATTGCAGTGCTAGGATGCGGTAAAGTACGAGTTTCGGGCTGGTTTCAGGCAGTCGTAGTAGTGGAAAAAAGAGTGGAATAGAAAAAAAAAATCGAGATAATTCTAGGAGGGAAGCACTAATCAGTGAAATTGAAATAAATAATGAATTGGTAATTAATGACATTATAGTATAAATGATAAAACTTACCTTAATGTTGTCAGTTCTGGTTCCGTATTTGTTGAAGCTCTCTGACGGTTGATTTTTAGGCAAAAACAAAACGGATTTAAAAGTGACTTCGCCTTCAGCGACGAAATGAATTTTAGTTGCAGGATCGTTGGTGTCTTTAGTTAAAGCTTTATAGAATTCATTATATTCAGAGTCTTTAATGTCAGCTGGTTTTCTAGTCCAGATTGGTTTAGAATCATTCAAGATCTCCCAGTCCCAAATGGTTTTGTCAACTTTTTTAGTTTTCTTATCTTCCTTTTCCTCTTCGACTTGAACATCATCTTCAACATCCTCGTCTTTCTTATCTTCTTGTCCGTCATCCTCAACTGGTTCGTCAACTTGAATAGTTTTGGAGTTCCACAAATAAATCGGGAAATTGATAAACTGAGAGTATTTCTTCACCAAGTTTTTGACAGATTCGACTTCGAGGAAATCTTGCGCTTCTGGTTTGAGTTGCAGGGTGATTGTGGTGCCCCGTTTGAGCGTTGGGCCCCGCGGGTCTTCCACGATGGAGTAACTCGAAGCATCGGACTCCCAGATGTACTGCAAGGGGTCGTCGTTGTGTTTAGTAGTGACGATTACTTTATCTGCGACTAAAAACGCTGAGTAGAAACCAACACCGAACTGGCCGATCATGTCGTTCATGTCCTGGTTGTTTGACGCGTCCTGCATTTTATTTAAAAATTCGGCAGTTCCTGATTTTGCTATTGTTCCTAAATTGTTCACTAAATCTTGTTTGGTCATTCCGATACCAGAGTCTGTAATATGTATTTGTCTATTTTCTTTATCAGTTTTGATTCTGATATTTAATTCTGGATTTACTTCTAGTGCTGCAGAATCTGTCAAAGATAACAAACGTATCTTGTCGAGGGCGTCTGAAGCGTTCGATATCAACTCGCGAAGGAAAATCTGTAATATAATACAATAAATAATCCACTAAAACAATATTTGAGTATTAAACATACTTCTTTATTTCTGTATAACGAATTGATGATCAGTTTCATCATCCGATTGACCTCGGCTTGAAAAGTGAACTTTTCAGCCTTGTCTCTGAGTTCTTTCATTTGTGCAACATTTAATCCATCGAGTTTAATTGCTTCTTCTTCTCGTTGAACCACTTCATCATCTGCAAAACGTTGCTATTGAAATATTGATATAACAAGATGTACGACTATCCGGTCAAAAAGGAGGAGGAAAAAAAGCCTAAAATACTACCGTTCAAAGTGCATTTTAGCAAAAAAGTTATACCAGGAAAAAGCTACGTACGCGTCGGTCTACCGAAAGGCACACGTAAGTGAACTCAACTTTTAAGAATTTATTAAGATATGGACGTTTTTAGCGCATACTGTAACTGAAAAGTTTTACCAGAAAGAACGTTATAAGCTCGACTCTGTAGAAATTGATCAATTATGTAAAGAATTGAAAACTACAAGCCCTGAAGAACGGTATGGCGAAATAGTCACAGAAAACCAAAAGTACGGCTGGTATTATGATGTCAAGCTTACTGATTTGGATAAGAACGACCGTAGGCTGTATTTCGGTCAAAGAATGGACCATTTTATCAAACTGTCTCTGATTACAATGGACAAATAAATGATTTCCTACCAGTTCTAGATCCTTCTGTATGTGCTCCAATATCCAAATCGACTTTCTCAATGCTTCCAACGCCTTCAACTTCTATTTCAGACCTCACAGAATCTAAAATAAAAATGCTGCTTTGAAGCATGCACTTGACACATCAAATAATTAGTTAAACTTACGGCAAAGCAAAAATAGGCCTAATATTAATAATATTAGGTACTTCATTGTATATCAACTAAGTTTATTACACTATTAATTAATCGTTTTGAACACTTAAACAACCGGCGAAAGACTGCAAGAATCCTTCAGATGACATGTAGTCTAGAATCTAACTGGACCAATCAGAAACGGCCACCATGGCAAATAGTGACGTGAACCTATCAAAACCACACAAAACGCACAACATACAAATGGCGTCTTCCAATTGGACCATTCAAATTATTAAACATTTATTTAATACAAAACTTACATAATAAAATAATTACATCATGAATTTGTCCCGCTGCTGGGACAAAATCTTAGCAGAAGATTTCGCGTCCAAAAACAGCCCATTCACCTCTTCAATATCAGATTTATGAATCGCGTTCCTTCCATTGACTTTAGCAGTGAGATTCGCAGGAGTTAAAAGCTGCACAGCGTACCGTAAAGTCGTTTTAGCTCCCGTGTCGCTTAAAGAAGTCAAGGCTTCGGAGTCAATAATCAGACCTTCAGTCTGAGCGCGCAGTTTTAAAATCTGTTCGAGTTCTGATCGCGAATATGGAAGAGTACGAATGATTAACAGTCTATCCAGAAGGTCTAGAGGAATCCCATGCGGAGATGATATGTCTTCCGTGCCTCGGATGACGCATTTGCCTCTGTTTGTCGCGAAAATTACAATCGGGGCAATTGCAGACTCCAAAGCGCGGTGGAGATACGTGAAAGTTTCTATATCCAGCATGTGGACCTCATCTACGAATAGCACACCGGGTACCAGCTCAGCTATGCCCTGATCAATGTATTTATTGACGACTTTATTGATTTCTTTGCGCAATTTATCGGTAATTTCGGTTTTCTTCGGTTTCATAAGCTGCCCCATCATTGATAAAATATCTTGTCCGCCTTGCGGTTTGGCGTTAGCTACGTCCAAGTCGTGCAAAGTGACGTCTTGGATAACTTCTTTCTTTTTGTGAACGTCGCCTTTTGGTAGCGGGACATATTCTTCGGCTTCTAGATCGAATTCGGTCGCGAACATGTCGGACCGACCTTGACGTTTCACGGCGCCGCTGTTAGCTTCGATGTAGATCACATCGCCTACTTCTACTTTTTCTTTTTGCAGAGATTCGTAGATGGACGGGTCTAGTTTTAATTGTTTGGTACCTTTCGCGGTTTTCAAACCGATTATTACGTGGGAAATTGTTTTTCCGTACCCTGCGGAATATAATTATTAGATTGGGAGGTATTTTATTTGGTGGTATTTACCTCCAACTGGATTTTCAGTCTCAACTGGAGTCTGTTCAATGACTTCTCCTTCGTAGACTTCTTTAGTTTCGCGGATTCTGAGTCCGATGGCTCGGCGGAAATTTTCCATCAGTACTTCTGTCTTTTTTATTTCGGTTGAGTATACTTCTGAGCCAACCATTGGACAGAAGGGCACTTTATTGCCTAGTTCTTGAGCGATTGCCAAGGCAATTGCAGTTTTGCCAGTGCCTGGTGGACCGGCTAACAAAACTGCTCGACCTGCCATTTTTTTGCTCTTGATCATGTCTACAACGATCCCTGCAGCCTGGAATGTGTTTTGATTAGATATATAAATAATAAAATTATTTATTTATTTACTTCTCGTGCTGCTTCTTGGCCGACAAGTCCGGCGGCATTTTGTAACGCGGTACCGCTTTCGTCCAAACCCAGGCCTTTAATATGGCTGTGAGCGCTTATTCTTTGAGTTTTCACTGTACTTTTTACTTCTTCGACTTTCATTTTTGCTGTTATTGATCAAACATTAATATACGCGTGTTTTGATCATTGAGGTTATAAATAATGGATAACAAACGCGGGTTACCAACGTAACTTGCGCAGCGCCGTCATGACAGCTGCGGCCAAGCCTCCAAGTTTTCAAATCTGTATTACCGCCAGTGTTGCCAATATTAGTTTACAAAAATTTGTTTCTTTATCATAAAAAATCTAACATGACTTATATAATGGAAAAGAATAAATAATACTTTTTGTATATAAAGATGTATTATTTTCACTAATTAACAGAACAAACAACACTTTCTATAATAGTAATTTATTATACAAGACGATAAAGAGATCATTTATCGAAAAGTGAAAGATGTTAGTTCACGAGTGACGAAGGAACGAGTGGGCTATCTTTCACGTGTCGATAAAGACTCTTTATCGTCGTGTACAATATATTATTTTATTTTGTACTTAATGTTAATTTGTGTAAAAATATTCTTATTTTACTTAAATTTTATTTTATCTACTCAAATTTTACTTTATCTACTCAAATTTTACTTTATCTACTCAAATTTTACTTTATCTACTCAAATTTTACTTTATCTACTCAAATTTTATTTTATCTACCCTCGATGTTAAAGTAATACTTTATCTACTGAAAATGAACGTATAAAACCAATTTTTAACATTAAAGCTGCATTCAGACCGACCCACTTATAAGTATAAGTGCCTAATTGACCAACCAGCGCTCAGCGTTCGCTTCGTCAAAATTCCAATTTCACTTATAAGTGTAATCTGAAAACCTCCCAAAGTTCTATCTTTTCCAATCAGGGGGTTGATTCTGTAACTTGCGTGAGCACTTGCGACACCAAAACTAACAGAGATTTGGCACATACATCTGCCGGGAATTTGAAGAACTACAGCATATGACGTCACTTGTTGCGAGACACGCAAATATTTTTGCGTGACCTACGGAGGTACTGTATCTACTTGCGTCACTATCTGTCTCTTTCTAACACTATATTCGTATTTATTATTATGTCATTTTGCGGATTTAAAATTTTTGGTTTATTGCTGAGTTAAGTAAGTGTATTACAATTCTATATTTATTAATTAATTTAGTTTTCGTTTTTATAGTTTAGTTTTATTAGGGTTATACCACTTTATACCCGTAAATATTTACCTATAATAGATCTACCTATATCAATAAAATTGGATAAATAATGGCTTTAGCGGACATTGTTATTGCAATTGATGAAGAAGTATTGGAGGAAAGACCACATAACATACGTCTTATACGTAGGCAGCTAAGAGACGTTCAAAATCCCTTCGAAATTAAAAATTCGGAATTTGTAAAAAAATTTATATTGAGCAAAGAAGCATGCCAAATTTTATTAGACCAAATGCAATCGCTTCGGAATACAAAAAATCAACATTATCTTCCATGAAATTGATTATTATTTGTATTTGTTCTTTCGTAACGTTCATTAGGTTCATTATTAAATATTAAAATCTCTGAATGACAGTAGACAGGTACCACCAATACCAAAACAGCGTGAAAACCTAACGAACTAATTTCCCCATGAAAGTCACCAGATTAGGAACAGTGACGTCATACTAACTCTAACGCAAATGTAGTCACGCAAATACTCACGCAAGTTACAGAATCAACCCCCAGTCCACTAAGTGAATAGTGCGATAGGTATATCATGTCATCTTTATCATCGAACTGTCACTTGCAAGCTGCGTTTTATTAATGACATACAAAATAGATATTAATTTAATTAAATTATTATAAATAGTAATTAATGAAAATATCGTATGCTTGTGTTGTAAAATATTATTACTGAATATGTAAACATATTTAAAAGCATATAAATTCTACTTTTTAATTTACATGTGTATGGAAATCCATTTTCTTTTAATAATAATAATTTATTTATACTGCAATACAACAGGATAATCCCAGAACAATATTACAGTGTAAAAAAGAATCAAGAAAACAAATATGAAATATCAAATAACAAACACAAACCAGGGGTCCTATTCTATTTCACTTATCAACGTTGATAAGTTGGGTTGTCTTGATAACCCCCCACTATGTGTGACGTAGTAGCGAAGCGACTGTCGCTACGACTTATCAACCCTCGCTACGGTAGACTTGCGCGTTGCGTTGATTTTTGTTCGTTAGGAGGTTAAAATATTTATTTTATAAATATAAAATACCAATAAATTATGGGTTCATTATATATATTTAATATTTTTGATTAGTTTATTAAATAATTCAACTTAGAAATTTTAGAAATAAGAAATTGACATTTTTCTTGAAAAAATAATTTACTTTGAAATTCAAAAAAATGGCTTATTTTCAAACAAATAATACGTATTATGATAAGTGATAGGTAAAATGGTGGTTTAGCAGTTTTTCTTGTCAAATTTCACAGTAAATGTAAAATCTCTATCAGTCGTTATCAACTGGAGGCCAAATATCCCTAACCCTTGATATAGTTACAAACGGAATGACGTCACGAAGTTATCAACTGAACTTCGCTAGCGACTGTCGCTATGAATTAGAATAGGTACCCAGGGGTCCTATTCTATTTCACTTATCAACGTTGATAAGTTGGGTTGTCTTGATAACCCCCCACCATGTGTGACGTAGTAGCCAAGCGACTGTCGCTACGACTTATCAACCCTCGCTACGGTAGACTTGCGCGTTGCGTTGATTTTTGTTCGTTGTCAGGTTAAAATATTTATTTTATAAATATAAAATACCAATAAATTATGGGTTCATTATATGTATTTAATATTTTTGATGAGATTATTAAATAATTCAACTTACAAATTGTAGAAATAAGAAATTGACATTTTTCTTGAAAAAATAATTTACTTTGAAAATCAAAAAATGACTTATTTTAAAACAAATAATACGTTTATAATAAGTGATAGGTAAAATGATGGTTTAGCAGTTTTTCTTGCCAAATTTCACAGTTAAATGTAAAATCCCTATCAGTCGTTATCAACTGGAGGCCAAATATCCCTAACCCTTGATATAGTTACAAACGGAATGACGTCACGAAGTTATCAACTGAACTTCGCTAGCGACTGTCGCTATGAATTAGAATAGGTACCCAGATTCAAACCGTAGGCCGTTTCTAACCTTACTAAACGAGCATAGCGGATATTATAAGATAAAAAAATATTTTAATATGCAAATTGTAAAAATCACACAACAAATTGTACTTAATAAACAATTATTATGTATTTAAATTTAAATATTTTCATAAGTTCTAAATTTTTCCAATTGGTGTTCATCCACTAATTTGGTAGGTATGTATGGTCCATTTGATTTATACTTATAATTGTAAATATTTCACTTATAAGTGGGTCGGTCTGAATGCAGCTTAAGTACAAAATAAAATAATTAATAATACTTTATGTGGTTTGTGATTGACATTCAAGCATTTCTGGTTGCTGACCCATCAGTCATTTAATTTAAATTGTTATATTTATAAGATAAATAAACATATTTTTTTATAATAAATGAAATAAGCATTATTCGATTTATAAATAATTATTCAAGGATATTAAACCAATAATAAATGTATAAATAAATATTTATTTTAACCAGTTTTCCTTATGACATTGGCAACATTTTCCAAGAAGTGGATGACACATAACTGACAGAGTTGTCATCACTGTCAGTTTTTGACAGCCAGTTAATTTATTGTTAAAAATGTTTATATTAATAACAAAGTATTGTGTTATCTTTTTATATATATCTTTAATGATATCCGTATCAGATTGCTATACAACAAAACACAACAAATACAAAGAATGTAAGTTTTGATAGGTTATTTTTTCCTGGTTTGAATAAAAATGTTTCAGACACAATTGAGGATTATAAAGTTTGTTCCGCAATCGCAAACAGAGAAATAGATTTAAAAAAGGAGGAGGCAGCGGTGGTCACTCAAGGAAAATCCAAACATCACACTGCAGATTGGAGCTCGAATTTTCTTTGTAAATTCTCAATCGAATCAAAAACAGGTAGCTTACTGCAACAATAAAACATATTTATCTATGACTAATGTTTGCTATATAATGCCATATATTAATCCCGCAGGAATAATAGTCAGTATTCCCTCCTCTGCACCAATCAGATAATATCTTTGCCTGAATCAATTTCTTTGTACAAATTATTTTTAGAAAACATTGCATTGTTTAATGATGTAACTATGATTATAGAGAATTGACATTTGAAAATGTTCACAATTTTGCGTATTGGTATTTATTTGATTAAAATCTTGTACGTAATATAATAGTCGTAGATAAAGTACAGTTGTAAACTTCATCTTCGGGAATAATAGCATCAATTATAGCATCGTTGTATATTATACTATTAATTTCGTTATATTTAGGTCTATTTGCTATTGTGCAAAACCTGAATCTGCGTAAGGACCCAATCACTGGACAATGCATCGATTGGATCAAATTTTCAACAAAGAAAACCGCGCATCATGAACAACTTTGTGGCAATTATAATGTTGCGCTCAATTCAGAAATTGACCCGAATTTTACTGCTCATGACCCTTACGGATACATCCAAACAACAATCTTCATTAGCAGACAAAAATTAGTAGAAGAAATAACAGATTTCAAAATTGTTTACACGAAATACACAAGTAAGTTTTGTAAGCGTACAACACTGCGAAGAAAACCTGCTGATCTACATTAAACTAAGCTAAATTAATAAACCTAACACCCTTCTTGAGTCTCATCTGATCAGTTTTGGTAGAAACTCTGATTGAACTGAACTAAAAAGAAACTTTTGAAGGAATGATGAAGGCTTCAGGAATCCATGTAAAATTAGTTAATTCTTAATTTATAGGACGTTTCGGTAAGAGTAATCTTCAGCTTGTCATAAAATTACAATATTTGGAACATTAAAAGCCCAATTTAAATAGGAACATCGTCATCCAGAGTTGAAATCGAAGTTCGTTGATAAAGAAGTATTGAGTACTCTTCTCGAAACGTCCATTAAATTTCCCTTCTTGAGTTCCTCATACTCGGTTTGGATTATTTTTATTCTTTTTTACATGCATCTGTGCTGATCAGTGTTTTATTCTTATCTGTTTTGTGCAGAAGCGTAGAAGGGCCATGAAAGAAAATATATTTAAAAAATCTGTTGTGGCCAGCACACGACCTCTCGCCTTAACACTGTAATTTATGTGAATTTGGTTTTAGTTAGGCTTTCTTAAATTATAATTTTGCAATAAATTTACAAACTTTTTGAAAATAATTTTATAGTTCTTAGTTCTTAATTAGCTCTTTATAGATAAAAATTTAACTTTAGTATTACCTTATTACATTATGTTCAGTTAATAATATTTACATTTATACAAACATTTTAGAAATTGTGCATACGTCTGTTCATCTGTCACATTGACATATTCATTTTTGTTTTTAATTTTTTCCTATATTGTGATTTACAAATCGTGGTAGGTAAAATTATATATCTTTGAAAAATAATTTTCCTTTATTGGTAAGAGATATAGACAAGATGTTAAATAAATATTGTAAGATATAATTTGTTCTTTGAAATGTCGTATGACAAATTGTAGCTATCGCAGAATTTTCTATATTTTTTTGCAAAAAATGTTAAAATGCTTCAAGAAAATACCATTTCCGGTTGGCAGATTTTTACCAAAATCTAATCAGCTCTTCATTAACATATACAAATGTATATTGCAAAATATTAGAATTTTATGTTCAGTAGAATTTGAGATAATGAATCAGAACGAAAGACTGTAGTAGGCGCACATACACACACACACACACACACACACACACACACACACACACACACACACACACACACACACACACACACACACACACACACACACACACACACACACACACACACACACACACACACACACACACACACACAGACATCATCGTGAAAATAGTCAAAATAGGTTCTAAAGGTGCTAAAACGTGCTTATTGACAAAAATCTCGACATCGAATTTTTTCACGATCCCTATACCTCTCTAGGCGAGAGGTAAAAATTATTCTAGTAATACCAGTTAGAGAAGTGGTAATGCTAGATTTGTGTTGGTGCAGCATAATTTTTGAAATATAATTTTCTTTCGTGGGCCTTCCACGCTTTCGTAATAAAGAAAAATATTGAATAAACTTATTTGTAGAGTGTGATTCAACGTACAAACCATGCGACGATAACGGAAATTATTGTATTCATAACGATTTATTCAACGATTCTATTGTAAATTGTTATATGGGTAATTGTCTCGACGAGACAAGTTGTCAAGATCTTCGGAACCGTTTACATTTATCGTCAACTTGTGTCGATTGCACTGAAGCTGATTCCAATTCAACTAAAATTATTTTAAGCGCTGTGACTTCTTTGGTTGTCTCATTTGTGGTGTTTGTGATTTGTATTTGGATTTGCAAGAAGACTGGTAAACTGTGCTGGGGCGCCAGCTGCCCTGAAACGACCAGTCAGCCTGTAAGTTATTTTACGGGTGAACCACTTGTAAAATCTCATCCAAATCTTTACAATTTTTTGTAAAATCTGGACAAAAAAACATCCGATCATAAATTTATAAAATATCTTTTTATGTAAAAGCTTTGTACACTAAAGTGGTTTACCCCTCCTTATTTTATTATATTTTTATTTATTAATAATTGATTTAATTTATAGACTTCTCGAGTTATCGAAATGCAAAACAGAACTGAAAATCCAGTGCAGACCCCAGTAGCCGATCTACCATCAGCGCCTGATCCAGAAAAAGATCTGCCTCCTTCTTATGACAGTTTATTCCCCGCTAGATAATAAATATTTATCGAATTGTATTACTTAACCGTCCATATGAACAATTATTGCCAAAATAATAATATAATTAGTGGTACTTATTTATATATTTTTATAATACATGTATATATTTGTATAAAATAAATATTAATTATTTTAATAAATTATTTTTGGGTTTAGTTAAGCCTCATTCACATAAGCATTTCGTTTATTTACGTATAAGATAGATTAAATTCATGTAACCAAGCACTGTGAATGCTTATATTCAGTTAAATGAATTTAAACTTTCTTAGAACTAAATGCTTATTCGTCGTATTCAAAATAAATTACAGAGCTAAACCCAAATATAATAATTTATTAATAATTTCTACCAATCTATTAATTATTTTCTTCAGTCGGGTCTTGAATGGTTCCCCAGAATAAATTAGCTTCACTGGATTCGTGTCTGATAAAAAATAAAAACGGTCTGTCCACTTTGAAACTGACGCTGTCCAAAATGTAATCAATCGCGCTTGCTGACACTGCCGCAGCCTCGGTACCGATTTCGTGAATCTTTAGAGTTGTTTGTTGCACTAATTCGCCCAAATGGAAATTTTCTGACGTTGATATTCCGCTTAAGTTCAGAGATAAACTTGGAGACGATGTTGACAGCCTAAAAAATACATTTTTAAAGTGTGAAGCCTCATTCACATAAGCATTTAGTTTTAAGGTTTACGTTTAAGAAAGTTTAAATTCATATATCTAAATACGAGTATTCACACTTCTCACTTTCAAGCACTGTGAATGCTCATATTTAGTTAGATGTATTCAAACTTTCTTAAACGTAAACATAAAACTAAATGCTTATGTGAATGAGGCTTGAAGGTTTACATTTATATTTAAGTTTCACATATAGCTTCTTAACCGTAAACATAAAAAATCTGCTGTGGCCAGTACACGACCTCTCGCCTAATTCTGCTTATTCTACTAATCTAATAAATAGTTTTACTTACATTTTAATAGTTTCATGTTCATGTAATATGTAAACGATAATGTAAACCAAGATGCAAGCAAAAGATGTCAACTGTACTGTCACTGTCATTATAATTTAAATTTTGAATAAAAACAAATTTCATATCATGGACAACAAGATACTGGTACTTAGTTGCACTTTATTTTATTGCTAAATACTACCAGATTCAGCAAATTGTATTTAAAATTCACTGTACCCATAGATAATTATATTATCTTTTATTTTTATTTGCAAAAATTGTCATAAATAAATAATGTACCAATTTATTTAAGAAAAACTATATCAAGTTTCAAAAAGTACTACTTCCGGTTTACGGATTTCTACCAAAATCTTATCCGGTGTTAAGATCCTTATTAAAACCTTAAATATGAAATTTGGTTATTAAAGATTTGATACTTTTTCAGTTATCGTGGACGAAAAATCGTCAGTCCATACATTCATACAAACACACATACACACACACAGACATCATCGGGAAAATATTAAATTCGTATTCTAGAGACCCTGAAACGTGCTTATCCACCAAAAACTCATACTCGAAAATTTTGACCCATTACAATACCTCTCTTATAGAATATGAGGCGAGAGGTAATAAATGCTTATGTGAATGCAGCCTAAGTGGTAATCATAAACTCAAAGTTAATTTGTTATTCTCTAAATTAAAATGATGTCTGAACATAATTTATATTTTGCAGCATCGAGTAAATTGAGATGAAATGATCTCTCAGAAATGACTGTATTATCGTAAGTAAATTTTTCTACTCCCATGCTTTAATTTATTTATTAAATATGCATTGTTTGTACATAAATGACTTTCATTATGAAACATGCAAGTAAATTTTATGCAAATGAATAGTTTTTTGCTCGTATCGTAAATTTATACTCTACTAAATTAATAACTATCATTATAAACTTATTTCATAATATACTAATATATTAAATCAGTTTGCCGGAATAAAAATATAATAAACCACGTTAAACGTCAAATTTGAATTAAAAATGTTCCCTCCTAAAAACGACATTAGCGCCAAAACCCTCGAACTAAATGCCAACATTCTGAAAGTCGCTACCTGTAAGTCGGTAAGAACTTGGGCGCTTTGCCGCTGCGACCGACTGGCGCTGTTATTTTGAATTATATTTTATTTTATATCGTTAATTAATTGTGAGGCTCTGAAACTATCATCGATGAATTAAAAAACCTTATAACTAAATGCTAATGTAAATGAGGCTAACCAACATGACATAAAATACTTACGTAGAAATATTTTTAAAGAAGTTAACTCTCTCGTTCAGCCGGTCAATTTCGTCTCCAGGTAATGTATTTACTCTTCTTTGTAATTCGACATGATTTTTGTAGCTGTGGTATTTGCGTAAGGGGCCCAACACTTTGACTGTATTACTCAAAGACATTTTTGGTAACAGCATAAACACTTTACGTTCCTTGGCTGTTTTTATTAGCTCAATTATATCTTTCGTACGCAGATTATTTACAAACTGGTTGATGTTGTACTCTTCATTGTTGTTTACATTTGGCAGAACTATATACATTGATAATTCGTTGTTTTTGTAAGGTATGACGACCATTCGGCAGTTTAATCGAGTGTTTTCTACATATTTGTAGTTTTCGAACTCTC
Source organism: Agonum fuliginosum (assembly GCA_947534325.1). Classification (NCBI taxonomy): domain Eukaryota; kingdom Metazoa; phylum Arthropoda; class Insecta; order Coleoptera; family Carabidae; genus Agonum; species Agonum fuliginosum. Next base: position 9,634,846 of record OX384047.1, on the reverse strand, counting down.
CTAGCATGAAAGTAGTGTTGACAGTTGTATATTCGTTTATTTTAAATGGCAGTATTCGATTCACTTCTGAACTGAAAGGTATTTCCCAGTCTGCTTTTAAGTAAACAGCGTTTGATAACAAAGCGACCGTACTGGGCGAAATCCCACCCGGTAAAATATGTTTAATCAAGCCATTTGTGTTATCAAACGCCCATTTATTTACAATCCGTTCTGCTGTTAAAAAATCTCGTAAAAAATCAACTGTTACTACATCAGTTCCGTAATACTTTTTCACATTTCGTTTGTATAGCTCATTAACTGTTAGATTAGTCTGTACGAACAAACAACTGGCAGTTTTCAAATTAAATTGCTCGGAATTGCTTCCTAAAGTTTGCAATAAATCTCCAAGTTGCTCATGCAACGCGTGGTATTTAATTTCTTGGTTTTTAAAATGTCGAACAGACTCACTTCGATTCTTGGTGGCATCAATCACTAATAAATCATATAATTCGTCTTGAAAGGGGCCCCGGGCCCCTAGAATGAGCTCTCCGACTGCGACAGCCATGCTAAGAGGCGAAACTAAGAAGTTTTTTGACTCTTTACTATCTGTGTCGGCTAGTAAGGCTTCTAACCGGACTGCTACGCTAAAGATCGCTTCTAAAGCTTCGTCGTATTTTTCTCCAAATCTTGAAATGGTCATTGAAGGAATCTCTTCTCTATTTTGTTCATTTGCAGCAACTACAGTTGCTAATAGTAATATTATGAGACGCATTTTGATTCTGAAACAAAGAATTGGTCAACACTTGCGTGTAATAAAAATACAACTCGTCTTACCGATGATTGTGAACTGAATAAACTTTTGAAGGCCAACATCTCTTTTAAAAGATCTGTAATGACGTCATAAAAATTTTCTTGTGGTATTTCCGAGATTTGCCATGAAATTGTAGATAAAATAATAAAATTTGCCTATTCATAATGCCTAATAAATTTTCTATATTGTAGTATAAGTTATCTGTAAATAATTCATTGACCACTTCTTTGATCTGATAAAAGTTGCTCTTTGTACAGCCTTGTTTACAAATACAGTTTCAGTTTAAAATGAAACATTATTTGTAAATTAAACGGCTCAAAGTTAAAATGCCTCCAGTCATTAATAAAACTGTGAATTATTTACATTTTTTGGAAAATGAACCAACAAAACAAGAAGATTACTTTTTATGGACCTGGAAGTTACACAAAGACACGCAATACGCATCAGAGGGTAATATTTTTATTTATATCACATGATTTGTTATCTTTAACTTAACAATGTATCTCTTCACTTCATGTAAGTAAAATTACTTTCACTGGGCAGAAAATATCATTTCAGAATATTCATACACAAAAAAATGCATGCCCAAGAAGATATATAAATATCTGCATCAAAAGATTCATTCATAGAAAAAATTAAATCTAGAGTTTTAGATTTGGCATAAATGCACACACAGGAAGATGCAAATCTGGAACAGTTATAGTTAAAACCGAGTATTAGGTCTCAAGAATGGTACTAGTACCTAATTTATCCCTTTGTGTTAGAGATTTGCATTTTCCAGTGAATGAATCTTTATGCAATGTCATTTTGAAGTTGAAATACTGTAAAAGTGTTTTCGTTGCGAGTAAACTGTTAATTTATTATTCACTTCAAGGTAATGTTTTTATAAATATTAAATAGAGAAAGAATGGATCTACAGATGTGCATTTTAAAAATAAATATCTTCCAGGAGATATAACCGTGTAAAGTTGCAGAATTTTTATAATCATGTCCCATTTTTTATTAAAATTTGAAAAAGGAAACTGTGAATTGATATTTGAAGTATATACTACGTTAGTTCGTGTTGTGCTGGATTTTGGGAGGCAGACGGGCATCTTAATGCACGTATTTGATTATACAAATATGAATCTTCTTGTGCATGTATTTGAATGAATATTCTCATTCTTTACAAAATATTGTTTTTGTAGATCAATTAAAATACTGGGAACATCTTCCGATTCTTCCAATAGCAGCAACGCTGATTTTGACTTTGACAGTTTTCTTGCTTCTTGTATTTCAAAGAAATCCTTCGTTGGTTGCTGGAATTGTGGCAGCTGGTCTGGGCACCATTGCATTATATTTATTTTTAAATAGTATGAACGAAACTAGATTAAGTTATGAATAAATACTGTATTTTGTACACAAATAAAATTATTATCTAAACTTTAAGTTTGTGTATCTCTTACGCCTCATTCTATAATCGTTTAGTTTTAAAATTTACTTTTATGTTTTGTTTATTCAAACTTTCTTAAGCCCTGTTCGCACTAGGATTCTATCAAGATTCTGAATCCTAGAAAAGAAGATTCAAGATTCTAAATCCTGAAAAAATATTATGGTTTTGAAGCAATACATAAATTATAAATTCGATCTTCTTTTCCAAGGCTCATTGAAGATTCAATTCGCCGCAATTTAACCAGTCATTCTCACTAGAAAGAAGATAACTTCTTCTTTTCCAGGATTCAAAATCTTGGTAGAATCCTCGTGCGAACAGGGCTTAAGGTGATGTCGACGGTGTGGTTACCGACATTTACAGTTTCGCAAATATTTCAGTTGGAAAGCTAAATCAACTATTAGATTTTCTTACTTTCGGAGCATCTTTTGAACATGGGCAGGTTAACATTTATAAAGTATTGTGGGCACTGTTAGGAAACTCGTATTTTCGCCACCTCGCAAACGCGTTCCCTAACAGTGCACACAATACTTTACAAATGTGAACCTGCCCATGTTCAAAACATGCTCCGAAAGTGAGTAAATCTAATGAATCAGTTGAAGTAGTTGATTTAGCTTTCCAACTGAAATATTTGCAAAACTGCAAATGTCGGTAACCACACCGTCGACATCACCTTAATACGCGGTGACACTTTGCAGCATTTTGATTGGATTGATTATTCTAATTATTGAATAATTACTTTCACTTTTATGTGAATAACTTTGACTAATTCAAATTCGATTTAAAAATATTTCAAAGTTATTTTCCTTACGAAACATTTCAGAAATTTCTATTAAATTCAGTTAAATAATTAAAAACAGTACTTTTCACTAAGAACCATCAGTAAATTGCTGGCTGATTCTGAATCTTGGTTTTGAAGCAATCCATAAATTATAAATTCTCCTTTTTCAAGACTCATTGAGACTAAATTTAGCGGCACCGCAATTTATTAGGTCATTCTCACTAGAAAGAGGAAAACTTCTTTTTTTTTCAAGGATTTAGAATCTTCAAAGAATCCTCGTGCGAACAGGGCTTTAAACGTAAACATAAATATAAACTTTAAAACTAAACACTTATCGGAATGAGGCATTACTAAAGCTATTTTAAGTTCATTATGTGAATTCTGCGTTTCTTAAACTTAAATATAAATGTAAACCTTCACATAAGCATTTAGTTTTAGGGTTTACATTTATATTTACATTTGCGAAAGTTTTTAAGCCTCATTCACATAAGCATTTAGTTTTAAAATTTAGATTTATGTTTACGTTTAAGAAGTTTGAATACATCTAACTAAATATGAGCATTCACAGTGCTTGAAAGTGGGCAGTGCGAATGCTCGTATTTTGTTATATGATTTTAAAACCTCATTCACATAAACATTTAGTTTTACAGTTTACATTTATGTTTACGTTTAAACATCTAACTAAATACGAGCATTTACATGTTCCACTTTCAAGCACTGTGAATGCTCGTATTTAGTTAGATGTATTCAAACTTTCTTAAACGTAAACATAAATTTAAACCTTAAAACTAAATGCTTATGTGAATGAGGCTTAACTTCATGTAACTAGAGCATTCACACGTCTCTTTTTTAAGCTCTGTGAATGCTCATATATAAAGCCTCATTCACATAAGCATTTAGTTTTAAGATTTATATTTATGTTTACGTTTTATCTAACTAGTGCTTGGAACTGTAAAGTGTGAATGCTCGTATTTAGTTCCAAATATAAACCTTAAACCTAAATGCATATGTGAATAAACCAATTAGTTATATGAATTTAAACTTTGTTACAAGTAAACATTTAATTAAATGCTTATGTGAATGATGGTATTACTTTTTTAAACATAAACATAAATAATTTGTGCATAAATAAAATGATTATCTAATAGTTTGTGACATATGCAAAGGCGTGAGCATAAGTTCAAAAGTGGCGTCTTTAAGATTAGCGCCTCTTAGATTAGCTTCATGTAGATCGCTGCCAGACAGATCACAGTTCTCTAGATCAGCCCCCGCTAGAACAGCAGCTCTAAGATTACAGTTTTGTAGATTGGCGTGTTTAAGTGTAGCAACCCTTAAGTTTACGCCGGCCATGTGAGACCCTTCCAAATTGGCGCTTTTTAAATTAACGCCCTCCATGTTGGCCTTGCTGCCCGACGGGTCCTCAAAGTTGCAGTTTTTCAAGCTTGCGCCTTCTAGATTAGCGCACAGGCTCTTGACGCCCAGCAGTTGGGCCCCATCTAGGACTCCGAGCGACAAATCTGCCCGCTCTAGACAACACCAGCTCAAATTTGCTCCGGTGAGGTTGCAGCCTTGCAAATTGGCATATTTAAAGTTAATATATCTTAAATCTAGCTTACTGAGATCGGCACCGGATAAATTTACACCCTGGAACCGTAACTCGGCAGAATATGGTGTGCCTACTATTAAATTGATCACGTCTCGTTTGGATAACGGTATAGTGTCACGGTTTTTATTTTTCTGTTCGATGTGGGTCATCAAAATCGGGATTATTGTTTCTATTCCGAAGAAATATGCTTCTTCGAGTAATCCTTCAGGGTTTACATTGCTGTCGTAAATAAGTTGACCTGTACGTAAATAATTTAAAATTGGTTCAAAATATACAGGGCTCCGGTCTATTAAGTATGCCCCAGATGGATCAATGTTGCTTGGAGTAAATAAATAACCAGATTCGTTCTCAGCGAACATTCTAGAGAGCATACTGTTGGGTTCTTTTGTAGTTAGAGTGCTTTTTGATGTAGTGAAACATTTTCCCCCAACGTTTAAGGTTATCCAGTGACTGCTACAAGGGTTAAATATTCTATAATCTTCATTATTTGAAAAGTACAATACATCATCGTCCCTGATGTATTCAATATTGTCTATTTCAGCTCCTTGTTTGCAGAATAATCTGTTACATGGTTGGTTAAACTTTTGTCCAGCTTGTTCCAGTAAAGTTTGCAAGTTGTCATCTTTTGATATTAGTAAAGTCTGGAGTTATTTCTGAGTAAGTATGAGTAATATGGTGTAATATTTCATAATAAATACCTTGGCATTCGTTGTAGTTCCGTTTAAATAAATTATCACTCGTTTCATTGTGAAATCATATGAAATGTCATTTCAAATTGTCAAACTCAGTTGTTGCCAATTTTCTAATAATAAATTACCAGATTTGACTTTGACGTTTGGTTTGACAGTTCATTTTAGCTAGATTAATAATGCCGCTTTTAATTCAGTTAATATCGTTCCATATTATAGGTAAATTATATATTTAGTCATTACCCAATAGTTAATTCTTCCTTTTACAGAATTAGACAATCATAACAAGTCATATATGACATGGACGTATCCAACTATTACACCCGTTCAAAAAAACCTAATTCTAGCTAAAACTAATCTAAATACAAATAAATTACAACCTTTTACTTATTTCCGAGCTAATTTGGATTGGATTTACGCCACGAATATAGAAGTTTTTGAATCAGATCACTTGGAAAACATTAAGTCATTTTCTTTGGTCATTGTTGCAAAGGATTTGAATCCTGAAAAGTATTCCAATTTAGGGCGCATTTTAAGTAAATGTTATTGTAAAAAAGGGTCCCCCGTTGAACTAGTTAAGCTTTATTTATCGGTGTACACAACTGTAAGCTGTGAGACTCAAGAAAATGGAACTTTTTTTATAAGAGACTTTGAAACTATAAATTCCAGTCAAGTTAAAGGTTTAATAAGTTTATTTGGATTAGAAATTATTCTGCTATACACGGCTATTTTACTGAAGAAAAGAGTTGTTTTATACCACCATTCATCAGATATTTTATTAAAGGTATACACAGATATTTAAAAAATATATTTTTAAACATTGGAGTATTTTTTAGTGGTTACCATCAGTAACTAGACTATTAAGCCATAGGAATCCAAATAAATATTTATTTCCTATAATGAACTTAAATAAAGATGATTTAAGTGAACTTAAGGTAATCAAAAAACTAAAATATATATAAACAATACTGAATTGCTAATATATGTTACAGAGTAATAACTGTTTCGTTGCTGGTTTCACTGACAGTAATATATGTTCAAAATCAGAACTTTTCGACTTGTTGGTAAATTTTGCAGCCACAGAAATTGCAGTAGCACCTCATGCAAAAGGTAAATTATATTTTAAAATCTTGAAACAATTTTTAATTGATTGTTTTAACAGAGAGTCTCACGATGACAAAAACACATAAAGATATAGCTATTTTTATGGTACAATTAGCAGAAAATCAAAGATTAGAAGAGGCAGAAGTTATTAGAGAAATAAATAATAAAACTAATGAATTGCTGAACTATTTAAAGGGACTATCAACGGATAGTAAAATATCTGTTCAAGATATACAATCAAAAAATTTGCATCAGACGGTGGCGAATTTTTTAGTTAATTTAGCAGGTGCTGAAAACCTATTATTGTAATTAATGAATTTTAAATAAATATGAACCAGAAAATTATTTATATAAAAAGCAACCAAATTAACGTTCAAGTATTTCTGGTTGCAAACCTAATTGTCATATTGAGATTTTTAAAAATAAAACCTAATCAGCTGTCATAATTATTATCAATTGTCAATATAATCATTTCTATTATCTAAAATTGCAAGTTATCAGTTTGTCTAATATTTCACAATATTGGCTGCAATCTACAGTATAAATTCTGCTCCTAACTTCACAGTACCTCAGTGTGACACACAGGGTCTACAAAACACCTCGTGGTCACATAAAAATGTTATTAAGTTTTCAACACATTTTAATCATAAATAAATGTCAGATATTGTGCAAAAGAGCAAAAAACTGTATAACAAACTGTCTACCTTCTTGATTAAGTGTTAGTTTAGTGATTTCAAATAGTAAAGTTAAGAAAAAGTTTGGTTTTTGGTTTGCTCATCATGCCTAAAGGAAAAAGAAAAAGTAAAAACGGTACGTAGAACAATATAATAATCATTTACTGTTGGAATGTTCCTAAAATTATTTGTCCAAATATCAACATATGTTTGACAATATTATTACATAATTATGCATATTTCACAATCTAATTTAGCGCTTATACAAGGTCACCAAATCTACAATATTATGAAATATTTTATCTATGACTATTGAATAAAACATTAGATAAACCCCTCCATAACACACTATTGTATTATTAATTCATAATTCAACACTAAAATGTGAGGTTATCTTAATATTTTCATGAACACAAATTTGTAAAGAAATGTTTTATTTACTAAGTCGTAGATATATTCGAATGGTTATAATTAGCTCGGATGATTATACACTCGCCTTCAGCTTGTGCATAAACTTTCAGCCTCTTGAATTATAGCCTATTATTAATTTACTTATTAAATATGCATTGTCTGTACTTGGCATTCATTTCGGTACAGATGTTCATTATGAAACACCCAAATAAATTTCATAATATTCTTATTGCATAATATACTAATAAAGAAATATTTTATTTTAAAAGTCGTAGATAAAACGTCGTATTTGTCTCGCACATAATGGCTATTATTAACTGTCATCCTCTTCTACAATATAAACTCATTGCATAATATACTGTTATATTATAGATCGACCTAATAAGTCAGATCAGGCGAGTGATTCTGACTCAACATTTGACGCTGCATCCGTGGTGAGCGGATTCTCAGACTCGCATAGCGTCGTCGAAGAAGTCACAAGTGACGTAGAGGACCCAGCACAAGTAGAGGCGTTCGAGGAGCGCCTGCTGGAAGTAGTCGACGGTTTACAGCAAAAGAGCGCGCAAGGCAGAACCCAATGCTTCGAAAACTTATCAAAAGGACTAGTAAAAAAATTCCTACCAGATTTTGTCTACGACAGAAGACTCACACTCACCGACTGCATCGAACGCTCGTTGAAAAAGGGGCGCGGGGCGGAGCTCTCAGCCGCGGCGGGGCTCCTGCCCCTGCTGTGCGTCCAGCTTGGGGCTTGCGATGCTTCTGAGGCGCTTTTCAAAGATCTGAGACCTCTGTTGGTCACGGTGGCTGCAGATGGGTCCCAAACACCCGGCGCGAGGGCGAAGGCCTGTTGGGCCCTCGGCCTGGCTGCGTTTCTAGCCGGCGGAGAGATGGGCGACGTGGTAGAGCTCATGCAGAACATGCAGGCTGTTTTCCAGGGTAGTTTTCTAAAAGGAGATGGGCAGCAAAACGTCATCACTTCAGAAGTTGCTGGTCTGCACGCTAGCGCTTTGAATTCTTGGAGTTTATTGCTTACTTTGATGAGCCCTGGAGATGTTTACCAGCTGTGGAACTGCTCAAATAATTTTTCACCGTAAGTCTAGATCAAAAACAACTAAACTTAGTTAATAACCAGAATCAAATCATTTTACAGGTCGCATATCAAAACGCTTGTATTTTTCTGAATTTTCAATCAAATGAAATGGCTATGACTGATTTATGTCGTCATCAACGAATATTTTTACATGTAAAATTTTTTTTAATGACGACATAACGTCATAGCCATTTATAGGTCATTTTTCCACTTCCGGGACTAAAACTGTTCTTTAGTCTTTATTTTTAGGGACTAAGGTTCTTAATTTGATCCCAAGGGATTATTTCTCATATTTAATCCCGTTGTCAAGGAATTGAATTAATTAATCCCGTTGTCAAGTAAATACGTGCTATTTGTTACAGAGTATCTATGGTAACAATATAAATATTTGTCATAAAATTTACTGTCAAAATTACAAAATATGTATTCTTTTACACTATTTTGCATTCGTTTGAGGATGAAGTGCAAAAAATAGCGTATATACCACAGGACTAAAGTACCTTTAATCCCTCAGGTGATTATTTCCCTCACCTTCGGCTCGTGAAATAAACTTCACCCTCAGGATTAAATCATGCACTTTAGTCCCTCAATATATAATATACCGTAAGTTTTATTTAACGTGAAACATGGGATCTTTCATATCCATGGTTACGAATTTGACAGCAATGTATTAGAGCGATTCATTTAATGCTGGGTCCATACTTGAACATTTTAGTCCGAACGAACAGAACGAACTGAACGCGCAGAGCAGAATAGTCTGAACAAAAGCTCGTTGCGTTCGGCAGATTCGCCGAATTATTGGTTTTCCAACATGCTTGAAGCATTCGCAGTGAATGTCAATAATGGATTTCAATTATTTGACGGTAGCATTTTGGTGTTTTTTAAATTATTTGTAAGCTAGAAAAAAATAAGAAAAGGCGAAGAAATATGGGGTAAGAATAAAATGCTCACCATTGCTGACCTTGTGTATTCTTAGTTAAATTTGTGGCTTCTGGCGTAAATATAAGGCGTTTTATATATAAACCAAGTAATTCAATTTAGCTGACCGCTAAAAATTTAAGTTGACCTACACTGACCACAAATTTAACTAAGAATACACAAGTTCAGCATTTTTTTGGGTCAGCATTTTATTTATATATCCAGAAATGGGTAATAGGACACTTTATTATTTCACCTATTCTCATCCAAGCGTCATGTTTTAATAAAACCCATGCTTAGGGTTCCATAAGACATGGTGTTGCTCATAAATGTCTATTAATTACACTTTTCCCTGCCCCATTCCATTTTCAACACACAATAATTTATAATAACCTTCAAATACACACAATACAGCTGCCTATGTTTATACAACGAATGCTGCGATCAAGGCGATCAGCACGAACGGTGCGAATTCCCGTCAACTTAATGATTCGGCGAACAATTGTTTTCTTTGAGCAAGTCCGATTTACCGACAAGCAACGGAAAACATTTGGCTCGTTCGGTTCGGCTCGGAGAGACGTCCACACTTGGCGAATTCGGCTTGCGCGTACTGCTTGTTCGGTTCGTTCGGACTAAAATGTTCAAGTGTGGACCCAGCATAAAATAGAACATAGGCTGTCATTATCAAGTAAATATTACCTGTCAATAGACTTGTTTAGTGGTTACGTCACACTGGTTCCAAACAACGTTCGTTGCTAAGACCGTTGCTATGCAAGTCGGTAAAACAGGCTGGTTTGTCGTTTGACAATAACTGCGTCTTTAAATTTATTTTGAGATTTAATTGTTTTAAAGTGGCTTAAAACACGTAATAAAGTTTAGTTCCGTAATAAATTATTTTATAAACGATTTTTGATTGTCAAACCAAACTGTTTTATAGACTAGCATAGCAACTACCTTAGCAACGAGTGGCCATTTTCTTGTTTGGAACCAGAAAGTGACGTCACACTAAACAAGTCTATTAGGGTTGTGTTGTTGAAAATAAGTATAATTGAAGAAAAGATGCAAATGATACGTTAGTATAATGCAGACAAGTACCTATTTAATTTATTTCGTGTATTTGAGAATTTGTTATAAATTTTATTCTGAAAAAATATCTATTAAATGTTTATATTTCTTGCAACTTTTTTCATATCTAAAATGATTAGAAATACATACATATTTCATTTGCTATGTTCTATTTTAAATGAAACGCTCTAATACATTGCTGTCAAATTCGTAACCATGGATATGAAAGATCCCATGTTTCACGTTTAATAAATTTTGATGACATCCCTCGTCTGATCCCGTGCCTCTACTGTACGTACTTTTCTTATTTGGTTTAGTTCGGAATTGTATATTTTTTATTTGTCTATGCAACGTTTTGAAAACGATGTGTCAAAAATGATAATATAGATAATATAAAATTTTGATTTAAATCATTGATTTTAATTTTAAAAATCATGCAAACTTGAAGAATAAAATATGTTTGCAGCACGCTCGGCCAATTATCAGAACTGCTTCAGTCTCCGCATTTAGAAGTTCGTTTAGCTGCTGGTGAAGCCTTCGCCCTGACCTTCGAACTAGGCCGCGAGTTTAACGACGATTTCGCGGAAGAATTCACCCCAGACTTGGTGGAAACCCTGCGGCAGTTGGCAACAGATTCGCACAAATACCGAGCGAAGAAAGACCGCAAGCAACAGCGCGCGACCTTCCGTGACATTCTCCACTACATCGAGGAAGACCTGTTCACTGACATACAAGTGCGGTTTGGACAGGAGGCTCTCGTGCTAGATTCGTGGTCACGCAGGAAGCAATACGAAGTACTTTGCCAGACGCTCAACTCGGGTTTGAATCTTCATCTCGCTGAAAATGACCTCCTCAGAGAGATTTTCCAACTTGGAGCGCGTGTTGTTCAACTTGACAGCCACGGCGTGAAACAGAGCAAGCTAGAGAGGGTAAGAAATGCTTTTAATTAGCGTCAAATACCGGTTACCGGTTCACTGTGCTTTATAAGGTTCAGATTTTCATATTTCTTCAGTTTCGGTTCAATCGTTCATTAAATAACAAGAAATTTGCCAGAAATGATAATCAGAGCTGCAACCTGCAATACTTGAACGTTAATTTGGTTGCTATTTAAATAATTTTCTGTACTTATATTTATTTATCTACAACAATAGAATAATGTATTCATTATATACGTGAAAGTAGTATAATAATCCCCTCCATAAGGACACTATGAAATAATGAATTCATTATTTCACACTGTTAAATAATGAGTACTTTATTCTCTCGAACTGTCAAACTGCCACTACATCTGTTTTAATATTAGTGTTATGCTGGGTCCACACTTGAACATTTTAGTCCGAACGAACAGAACGAACTGAACGCGCAGAGCAGAATACTCTGAACAAAAGCTCGTTGCGTTCGGCAGATTCGCCGAATTATTGGTTTTCCAACATGCTTGAAGCATTCGCAGTGAATGTCAATAATGAATTCCAATTTGATGGTAGCATTTGGTGTTTTTTAAATTATTTGTAAGCTAGAAAAAAAATAAGAAAAGGCGAAGAAATATGGGGTAAGAATAAAATGCTCACCATTGCTGACCTTGTGTATTCTTCGTTAAATTTGTGGCTTCTGGCGTAAATATAAGGCGTTTTATATGTATGCCAGGTAATTTAATTTTGCTGACTGCTAAAAACTTTAAATGACATGCTGACCATTACAGAACATGTTTATTTTCTATGAATATTCTGATATTTGGCATAATTATAAAAATTTAAAGTGTTTTATATATAAACCAAGTAATTCAATTTAGCTAACCGCTAAAAATTTAAGCTGACCTACACTGACCACAAATTTAACTAAGAATACACAAGTTCAGCATTTTTTTGGGTCAGCATTTTATTTATATATCCAGAAATGGGTAATAGGACACTTTATTATTTCACCTATTCTCATCCAAGCGTCATGTTTCTTTTAACTTATTGTAATAAAACCCATACTTAGGGTTCCATAAGACATGGTGTTGCTCATAAATGTCTATTAATTACACTTTTCCCTGTCCCATTTCATTTTCAACACACAATAATTTATAATAACCTTCAAATACACACAATACAGCTGCCTATGTTTATACAACGAATGCTGCGATCAAGGCGATCAGCACGAACGGTGCGAATTCCCGTCAACTGAATGATTCGGCGAACAATTGTTTTCTCTGAGCAAGTCCGATTTACCGACAAGCAACGGAAAACATTTGGCTTGTTCGGTTCGGCTCGGAGAGACGTCCACACTTGGCGAATTCGGCTTGCGCGTACTGCTTGTTCGGTTCGTTCGGACTAAAATGTTCAAGTGTGGACCCAGCATTACATCAAGTTATCATTTTATGACGTTGTAAGCAGAAACAGTAAAAATAATAAAAATTTGTAAAACGCTGTATATGACTAGCCCATAATGCCTGTGGCACACCGGTCGAGGACCATCGAGTAACTCCTCGATGAAACGAAAGAACGCACCCGTCCGCGATGGATTTCTATTTCATCGGTGACAAATACATCAAAGTTTTGCGCGAAATCAAATCCAAAGATACGTCTGAAATGAGATACATTCGTTTCATCGAGGAACAACTCGATGAAAATAGCGGCGCCCCTATTTTTCGTCGAGGACGGGGTGCGTTCTATCGTTTCATCGAGGAGTTACTCGATGGTCCTCGATGCTCCTCGACCGGTGTGCCACAGGCATAATAGTTCTAAATTACTCGGATAAATTGTCATCACACCAAAGTTTGAGGTTAGGTTAATATCAATACAAATTTGTAGTAAGAAAATGTTGCTTTATTTAAAAACTTGTAGATAAAACGTCGTATTTGACTCGAAAATAATGGCTGTAATTAACTCGGATGATTTATACACTCGCCTTCGGCTCGTGAACAAACTTTCATCCTCATTAATTATAGCTTACATTATTTACTCGTTAAATAATATACTATTAAACTTCATTAATTACATTGAAGTAGTAAAATAAGTCACTTAGTACATATTAAAACACTTGATTAAAATAGCGGCCTGTTTGAAATGCAACATTTTCTTGAAGGCAAGACTTGAAGTGATTTCTGGCAAGGGATAAAATCAGGCACGATTTTATAAACGGCTCTGTAGATATTTGTTTCTGATTGATTGTTCTTTTGCAGCATTTGATGAACGCGGCAAATTTCAAGGCGCGGACGATATCCAGAAGCAAAAACCGAGACAAGAGATCAGCCGTGCTGGCTTGTTGAAGATTGTATAAATTAATAAATGTGCTATATGTATATTTACGTAAATATTTAGTTCAACTACTAATTTTAAATCAATTGAGGGCATTTCTAACACTTATAGATGATTCTGTAAATATTAACTACAATTTTTCTCCTTATTGTATTTATTTTATAATATTGTTTATTATATAACGTACTTTTGAGTTTGCTCTCATTTTACTAACCAATAAAATAATAAATGTATTTAACAACATTTCTTGTGTTTAATTTATTTTCTCTACAACCATTGAATAATTCTTATGCAGGTAACTTTAAACCCTGTTCGCACGAGGATTTTTTGAATATATTCTGAATGTTGTTCTGTTGTTGTTAAAGTGATGTGCCTTTTTGATGTATTTTTACTTCCTTGTACGGAGTAATAAGGAAGTATTGTAATCGCGAAAAATTTCGGTTCTCAGATTCTGACGGAAATATCCGTTTTGACCTTTTCTGAATCCATTATGACTAGTTTCGTCGTGACGTCTGTACGTACGGACGGACGTATGTGTGTCGCATAACTCAAATACGGTTAGACGTAGAAAGCTGAAATTTTGTATTTAGGACTGTTATAGCATCTAGTTGTGCACCTCCTATTTTTGGTTTCAATCTACAAACCGGAAGTAGTACTTTTTAAAAATATTTCGATAAATATTTAATTTTAGACAATTTTTTTTATTTTAAATGAAAGATTATGTGATTATTACCTACAATCGGTATTTTATAAATATTTTTGTATCTGCTATCATTTAAAAATAATTAAAGTATATATTTATAATTTATAGTATTTCGGTATCGATTAACATTTGTTACTACGTAAAATTTAAATGATTATGACATGACAGTGACAATAGTAAAATATGCTTTATATCTTCTTCTGCAGTTTAAATCAAATGACTAAAATATATTTGTGAGTATTAGTATAATAAGTTAAAAGAATTTTTAATATTATTTTACATTTTAGTTATTAAGAAAAGTATGAACACACAAGGCGTACAAGGAAGTCATGTGGTGTCCACGTCAGATTTTTTATCAAGTTCCAATACGAAAATTAATTTAATACCAATATTGCCACACTTTTGAATAAATTAAATCTGTACAAATAAAGTAATTATTTATTTACTGACATTGTATTTACAATAAATTACAAAAAAATTATCTAGTTTTCATGAGTTCTTTAATTAAGTCTGTTGTACATCTTCTAGGTTTTAAATTATCGTAACTTCTACTTCTATCAAATCTTAAAGACTGTTGGTGAGCGCTTCTTGAAATAGCATTAGGCCCCAAAACCTTCCTCCTAGGAACGTGCCTAAGGGCGAAATCCCAGTCCCCACTTCTTCTTATATCCAGAAGAATTGAAACCATTTGATTCAGTGTTAAAGATTTACCAGATCCACTGCCCCAAGAAAGATATCTATCAAGAGGAAGTTTTTGCATTTTGATACCTTCACGTTTGGCTTTAGCTAAAGAAAGCGGTTCCTGATTTACTTTGTCAACAATGCCCCCAATTATATAAACAGCATCGTGATCAAATTGTTTCATCTCTTCTCTACAGTGTGGTGTCAAGTAAACTAACTTCTTCTTTGGTTCAGGTTGATTGTTTTGTAAAGAAGGAAACGTGGTAGACAAATACGATTCTTCATGAACACTCAACGGGAACCAGGGCTCAAATAACGTCCCAATGTGTCTCCCCAAAGCTGATATTGTTGGAGAAGAACGAATAGCGTTACAAAGATGCAGATCAAACGGATCTTCATGCATTCTGTTGTCAGAAAAGGCTAACATGATTTGTTTGGCGCAATTGTAGCATTCTCTTGTAGTCATTTGCTGATCATATCCACAATCGATCACCAGCGGTTGGCCGAATTGATGAGCATTGATCAATTTCGAGTTGTACATTTGGTTTATTGTTGTGTCGTATATGCGAATTAAAAATGTGTTGTGGTTTAAGCCATAGCGAATGTGGCCGTCATCTACGTAGTCTGGACGATTTTCTCGCTCAATTTTTGCCTCCTCGCGTTTACTTTTGACGTTTTCCTTCTTTTTCTCGACTTTAAAAAGAAATTCGAGGTACTTTCGTCTTTGAGTTCTAGTTGATTTCAGCAGTATCTCTTGCCAGTGATGTTGTTTTATAAATTTAGAGTCTGGTACTCGTAAACCTTCTTGCCGCATAACATCCACTTCTAAAATGATTAACTGCAGTTTTTTAAGTAGTTCAGGATCATTTTGAGTCAGTTGATCCACGTTTATATCGGATTCCAAACCAGGTAAATGATTACTTATCTGCTTTTGTATTTGAGTACAGTAATTAATCGCTGTATTTTTCAGCACTGGAATATTTACTGTTGCTTTACACATATTTCTTGATAATTGTATTAATTTATACATGTTTTTATTGATAAGAAATCGCATCTAACCTAACCATGCCGTGTGTTTTGAAGTGTGAAAATGGCGGAAGTGGATGCCACGTTATTTAAGCTGTTTATCTGTTTAACAATAATATTAAGTTGTTTAATTAAATTTGGTTGTCTGGAAACAACAGTACCATGGTACGAAAACTTACCAGCTGTAGCAATGGATTATAAAGTCCACATCGAACCTGGAAAAGAAGATTGTTACTTTCAGTATGTCAATCCTGGGGCCACTTTCTACGTCAGTTTTCAGGTGGATTACATTTATTACTCCTTAAACAATCATATAATACATTAAACAACCAAGTTTCATTTATTAAATATTATAAATCGCTTAAACAACAGTGGCATATGGTGTACAACATTGTTTGATCTTTGACAGGTGTTACGGGGCGGTGACGGCATGGCAGGGTTCGCTGTGAGGGACCCAAAGGGGCAAATTGTGCATCCTTATCAGTGGAAAGCAAACAGTGAATACCAGGATCAATCATCGGCTGGTGGCTACTATGCCGTGTGCATTGACAACCAGTTCAGTAGATTTGCAGACAAGTTAGTTAATTTATATATAACTGTTGTAAGATATGACCAGTGGGACAAGTACACTAAAGAAATCGAAGAAATCAACATGAACATGGAAAATTTCACTGTAAGTACGGTGTGTAGCAAATAATTCACCATCAAAACCGTTTTGGTTGTTGTAGCATTCAATAGTGACAGTAGAGAGGAATATAAATGAAATGTTGCAATACCAGCATCATAGCCGAGGCAGAGAGGCTCGAGATTACAATTTATTAGTGGACAACAACACTTACGTTGTCAGATGGTCCGTTGTTCAGATCGCTGTCATAACGTTAACAACTTGTATGCAAGTTTACTTCGTGAGAAAACTGTTTGATGTGAATGGTAGTTCCAGTCGCTCTAGAATTTAATTGTTGTGCTTTAGTTTCATTGTTGATCATTTTATACGTCGCTTTGACAATAATTTATAGAAAAATGCAAAAAGACAAAAAAAGACTGCTGGTGATGGATAATTTATAATAACAGATGTATATTTATTTTGTATAAAATGTTTACAACATTATATTTACAATATATAAAAATTAAGTACATATAAATATATAATATATCGACAGTTGAGTATTGGAATGTAAATGTTCTTGTTAAGTCTTATTATTTAAAAACTCATCCGTGTAAGCTAATAATCGGTATCTCTGCCGCAAGTTCCGTGCTCTGACATGTGGATTTGCTATTTCAATCGTATGATTTCCTGGGAACCAACCGCACAAACCGTTCTGTAGATTTTCTCCGTGGTACCAGCCATCCTTCATCTTCTTATCTACGTTTACTACATCACCTCGTTTTAAATTCAGCTCGTCTGGTTGAATTGCTTCATAATAATGAATAGCCTGCACCTAAAATTATTAAAATGTTAAATGACATTCACTACGTACGTACGTATCGAGTGTTTTGTGCTTCAAATTGTATTATATACTTCAATTTTATTCAGAGGTGTGCCTTTTTAAAATTTTAATACAAATATTGTGGGAGCACACAATTTGGACAAATATAGTTTTGTCAAAACGTAGTTTGACCAAAAATAATTAAGTCAAACTGTATTTTAGTCAAACTGTAATTTGTTCAACTGGAATTTTGTCAAACCGTAAATATGCCAACCCGTTAACTGTATTCTAGACAAATTGTAATTTCACATTCCGTAATTTGACCAAACCGCAACTTCGACTAATATTATTTTGTCAAATAGTTTTCAGTTAAACCGTAATTTAGCCAAAACGCAACTATACCTAACTGGAATAATTCAACACGGAATTTATCCAACACGTATTTTTGTCAAATCGCAGATATGCATAACCGTAATCTTGCCAACCGTATTTTAGTCAAATCGTAATCTTGCCAACTCTATATAAAGACATACAGTTGGGCAGATTACGATTTGAGTAAAATGCGTTTGGCAAGATTACGGTTATGCATAACTGCGATTTGACAAAAATACGGTTTGAATAAATTCCGTTTTGGATTATTCCAGTTAGGTATAGTTGCGTTTTGGCTAAATTACGGTTGACCTGAAAATGATTTGACAAAATAATATTAGTCGAAGTTGCGGTTTGGTCAAAATACGGAATGTGAAATTACAGTTTGTCTAGAATACAGTTAACGGGTTGGCATATTTACGGTTTGACAAAATTCTACTTGAACAAATTACAGTTTGACTAAAATACAGTTTGGCTTCATTATTTTTGGTCAAACTACGTTTTGACAAAACTATATTTGACTAAATAAGTGGACGCCAAATATTGTACATTATAAAAATTCTTCAAAATATCCGATTTATGCAAACTTTACACGGTTATATCTGCTGACAATAAGTCAACTATAAACTAACAGTTTACTCGCAACGAAAACACTTACAGTATTTTTCAACTTAAAATTGACATTGCATTGCTAGGATGCGGTAAAGTTCGAGTTTCGGGCTGGTTTCAGACAGCCGAAGCGGGGAAAAGAGTGGAATAGAAAAATAAGTAAAATTGAGAGTATTCTAGGAATTCGGAAAAAAATCTGACGTGGACACCACATGACTTCCTTGTACGCCTTGTGTGTTCATACTTTTCTTAATAACTAAAATGTAAAATAATATTAAAAATTCTTTTAACTTATTATACTAGTATACTCACAAATATATTTTAGTCATTTGATTTAAACTGCAGAAGAAGATATAAAGCATATTTTACTATTGTCACTGTCATGTCATAATCATTTAAATTTTACGTAGTAACAAATGTTAATCGATCATGGACTACAAGATACCGAAATACTATAAATTATAAATTTATACTTTAATTATTTTTAAATGATAGCAGATACAAAAATATTTATAAAATACCGATTGTAGGTAATAATAACATAATCTTTCATTTAAAATAAAAAAAATTGTCTAAAATTAAATATTTATCGAAATATTTTTAAAAAGTACTACTTCCGGTTTGTAGACTGAAACCAAAAATAGGAGGTGCACAACTAGATGCTATAACAGTCCTAAATACAAAATTTCAACTTTTTACGTCTAACCGTATTTGAGTTATGCGACACACATACGTCCGTACGTACGTACAGACGTCACGTCAAAACTAGTCATAATGGATTCAGAAAAGGTCAAAACGGATATTTCCGTCAAAATCTGAGAACCGAAATTTTTCGCGATTACAATACTTCCTTACTTCGTACAAGGAAGTAAAAACGAAATGCTTCTGTGAATGAGGCTTACCTGAGGACAATCCCAGCTTTCATAAATAGTTTCGTTGGGATCTTCGGGTAATTTAGGCGTGAGAGCTTCAATCCATCGAGTTCTTTCAGTTTCCGAGCTACAGGATAATAATAACGAGATTTGTTTGCCATCTTGGTTTTCTAGAAGTGTTAAAAATATCAACAAAGTGCTGTCAATCGTTGGTGGCTGCTGATCTGGCGGAGATAACTCCAAAAACGATCTCGGACAATGATGGAGGACCAGCAGACAATCATCACTAAAAATGTCACAGTTATAATAATAAATCATTCAAAATTGATGTATTTATACCTTTTCTTTTTAGCTATTATGATATAATCCTCAAACAGCATAACCGTGATCAACTGTTTATGAAACCGCTTTCCGAATGTTAGTTTAATGCCTTGATCTTCGCTTTTTGCTCCTCCCCGGGCCAACAATTGTACTAATTCACCAGATTTTACCAAATACCTACAAAAAATTGTTATTTTTTTATACAAGATGATAAAATTATATTTCATCGACAGAAGAAAGATTGGTTTGAATTATTTTTGTAATATTTACATTAAATAAACCGTGATTTTTATTTATATAATCAATAAAACAAGCATTTTATTTATTTTCCTGAAAATCCGCAACTCATTGCAGGTTGCTACTTATAGTCCAAGAGCCAGAGCCAAAAAAAAGTCTCTGAATTTACTAAGCCTAGTTTTTTAATAGTTTATTACAGTGGTTGTGTACACAAACATACTGCGGTCAGTCAAGCGAAACGTAGAACAGGCGTCTCAGGTACGCTGTTGAAGTTGTCGTTCCTGCGAGGTAACAAAATGAATTTACTAAGGCTGAAAATTGTTGTACAAATAGTATATTGCATATAAATGAAAGTTATGACAGTCAGTCAGCTAAATGTTGGGACGGAGCTGATCAGTCGGCCGCAATGTATGTACAAAAAATAATAGCGCAGTCAAATTTGACATTAAAATGTCAATTTTTATATTTTAATGTCAAATTTGACATTAAAATGTCAATTTTTATATTTTAATGTCAAATTTGACTGGGCTATTATTCATTTTGTTACCTCGCAGGAACGACAACTTCGACAGCGTACCTGAGACGCCTGTTCTACGTTTAGCTTGACTGACCGCAGTATGTTTGTGTACACAACCACTGTAATAAACTATTAAAAAACTAGGCTTAGTAAATTCAGAGACTTTTTTGGCTCTGGCTCTCCGTCTATTAGTTTGTGTGCGGTTACCAGTCGTCAACGCACTCATGATGATTATTATTTAATAATTTAAAGTGACCGCAGCTGTCAGATATCAAGAATCCATTTAAGTTTTTATTTTTTTAATACCTCAGACATAATATATTTTGTAATCGCTAATTTCAACGGTTACCTATAAATTTTAATTTTTTTCCAAATTCTACGATTTGCAATGAATGTTGTATATTAATTTAAGTCATATTTGATGGCTTTACTACCTGAAGTACAGACAATGCATTTTCAATAAAGAAATTAAAGCATGGGAGTAGAATATAGTATATTGTACAACAAGAGTGGATGTAATGCCTATATCTCACGAGAACGCGTTTGCAGTCACGACCCCATAGGGGGAGTGTCTGCAAATGTTCGCGTGAGATATAGGCAATCCACTCGAGTTGTACAGCCTATTTTTTCTACGAAATATGGTTTTTGCAATAAAATGCACTCAATATGATACCAAAAATTATTTAAAAGTAGGGTTACAACAATTATTTTGTGACATATGACATTTGTGACGTTGCCAACGTAAAATCTCTAAATTTTATTTGCTTTTTTAGCAATAAAATAATGCTTTTAAACATAATTAATTATTAAATAACAGTTGATTTAATATTTTTAGTAATTATTTGTCATAATAAAAACATAATTTACACGCATTCACAATTTTTTGACGTATTTGACTTTGAATTTCATATCCACACCTGGGGTGCGTTCCAAAACCATACTCCAGAGTATAGAGTATGCTCAAAGTCGTTCCAAAAGGTTTGAGTATATCTCCAGTGGAAACTCTGAAGTGTTCCAAAACTGTTCGAGTTTACTCGAAGAGCATACTCTTCGTACCCTGTAAAATAGGAGGGTACAAACGTACTCTGGTGCTAACCTAAATTGTCTGTTCCATAATATCTTATTATTATTAATTCATAATGGACAACGAATTGGAATCAGCCACACAAATTGATGCAAACGATTATAATGTAATTTGTATTCTAAAAGGAGATAATATGTTGATTTTGGAAAATAAAGGTATATTCATAAATATATTAGAAAACCTTACCAGGACTACATTTATAAATTGGCGCGAATATTAATAAATATTCGCAGTTATAACACTTAACACCCTTCTATTATACATGATTTTGTATATCAAATAAATGTGGTTATAGGTTATATCACCATAAAATATTTCCTACTCTACGTCGTTCCGAAACCCCACAAAACCCTAGAGTAACCTACTCTTACTCCAATACTTTACTCTGTGCTCCATGGTAAGGTTTTGGAACGCACCCCTAGTGTGGATATGACATCCCTATCCACACATGATAGTATGAAGATATGTTGCCAATATCCAGTAGGGAGTAGAAAAAAATATAAGAAAAGCAATTTTCCTTGCGGTTAAAGACACAAAATAGCCCAGCTACGAAAAAACTAAAATAAAACCAACCTTTTGACGCCCTCTTCAAGCAGTTTAACTTCCGGAACCCCACCAGGAAACTCAAGTTGACTCTCAATCTTCTGCAGCTCCGAAATTCGTTCCGTAACTCTTGCAGCTTCGTTGCATTTTTTCGCTAACTCATGAAGCGACCTCAAGGCCTGTTGACAGCTGAGGAATTCGTCTTCAGAAGGTGTTAACCTGCGAAGAACTGCGTCTAGGAGCAGAGGAAGCCTGGTGGCTCTCTGCATGGGCAGCATGAGGAAGGAATGAAGACTGAGACCTTGACAGTTCGTGTTTGACTCTAGTTTTTTTATAGTGTCTCCGAATTTAGTTGTTGTGGGGTTTTTTGGTGACGTTTCCCCCCTGCATTTCCGTAATACTGCGTCGGATAGACTTTGATTTGCGCAGTAGTCGATGTACACGCTGAAATTTTGGTTGCAGTATTTCTGAATTATGTTTGTTATGTTCGGAATTAAAATTGATTCTTCCCAACACTTTTCTAAATCGGTTAATAAGTTTTCTGAACACGTTTTTACTTCGAATATATTTCCGAATAATGTTTTTTGGTCCTGTTCGGATATTAAATCATTTTTTGTTAGCTGTGGGACGAAATGGTCTGTCAGTATGTTTAGAGAGTTTAAATACGAAGCTTCTGATGTCAATATTTCAAATTTAGCTTCTTGTAGTTTCTTCTGGTTACTGGTTAAAGTACACAGTATTTCTGATTGGATTACCTCTGGTATTTCACACCATAGAGTTCTACAATTTGGGATTCGGTTTCTTAATGAGGTTCTTTCACATTTTATTTCTTTTTCTACCAGTTCTCCGATTTCTTCGTAGCCGTCATACTCAGAATCAGAACTGGTTTCGTTTAAAGCATTTTCTGCAATTGCCGCATCGTAAAATTGGTAAAGTGGTTCATCTCTTAGTAACGTAGCCATTTTTTCAACCTTTTTACAATCAGAATTGCAGTAATTCTGATTTTTAATATTGTAATACGAATCCAGATCAGTTTGATCGGTATAAAAGATTGATTTAGAGATTTCAACACTCGTTTTTGGTTGGTATAAACCGACTTCTGCGTACCAGCAAGTGTTAGAACTTCTTGCAGAAGATAAACTACCATCTGGAGGGCTCAGATTCAAATCAGTAGCTTTGAATAAACCGCATTCAGCGTACCAACTGGTAGATCTTTGTTTTTCTTTGTCAACTTTAACGACTGGGGCCGGCGGCGGAGGACTAAGAGGTCTTCCGACTCTTTTCCTAACCGGAACTTGAGGCTTTTCAACAACTTCCTGTTCCGGGACATAAAAAGTGCTGCTAGAATCTTCAGTAGAAGGTTCTCCCAGTGACACAGCGCGACGAAATTTCAACCAATTTTTTTTCCGGCCCATCGTGTTGACGTTTTCGTAGTTTTCTGCTGGTGGGGCCACCGGCAGGACAGGGGGCGGCGGCCGAGGCGGTGGAACACGCTCTGCAGAACGCTTTTTAGTCATGCGGCTTAAAGATTTGCTTATGTCATTCTTTGTTAAGCTCCAGTTTTTACGTAATCTTGCTGCTAAGCGAGTTAGGCCGTATATGTTGCCTCCAGGGGAAGTATCGCTTGTTGGGGGCTCCGGTAGTTGACTGAGCCCCATTTCAACTCCACTGTCATTCGGATTAATTTTAGTAAAGGATGATTCATCGTCTGATTCGGAATCAAACGAATCAAAGTCTTCTTCTGAGTTTAGAGATTCGTATAAATGATATGAGTCATCTGAAATAAATATTTATGTAAATAATGCTTATATTAGTAGATTCAGGTGTTATTTAGGTATATACCTAAATAAACAATAACTTCTTGGTGTTCAAATCCGTCTTCAAAAGCTGTACACCTCAAACAACAATAGCTTTTGACGTTTTCAATAATGGGATCAGTAATGCAACTATTGTTGTAATGCGCGGTGTCACTGCTATTTGAACACACTTCAGGCACGTTATCAGCTTGTAAATTAGTTAAATAAGTTATAGAAGTCGAAGAAATGTAAACTTGTTCTGCTACATGTTTTCTGCGACGTTTGTATGTTGCCGGTGCAGACATTTTTCATTTTTTACCAGATTCAAAAGAAACTTTTTAAATTTAGCAATCAATACGTATTAATTAATAAATGTGCATAATTTATACCAATTATTAGAGCATAAAACTTTCTTGTATTCAATTTTGTTATAAACAATTAAAGGAAAGTTATTTTATAACAATTAGAACAATTTTTAATCTGACCTTGATGCGTTTACGTATAACTGTTGCGAAAAATAAAAAAAAACAAATTAATAAGCTATAAATACACTTTGATATCACTGTAGCACTAATATTTATATAATATTTTGGTCGCCATGCACAAATATCACCAGAAAATCATCTGTTGACCTCTTTATCAACTTTCACTTTTTCCTTGAACATTTTCGATGAAGAATCGTCACCAAACACAATTGAAATTAAAGTAAAACATGTTAATACTGTTGGTGATGAGCAGAACAATAACAGTTGATTCTTCGACTTCTTGCACTTAAATGTTAACAGAGAATTACGTGCTGTTGTATTACCCAAAGAGAAAACGTTCATGGACAGTGTACATATTAGCCATTTAGAATATTTAACGCCAAGGTTAACAGGTGGTTTTACTTTTATTAAGTTATTTTAAGCCTCATTCACATTACCATTTTATTTTAAGGTTTACATTTAATTATACGAGTATCCGCAATTTTTCTTTTCTAGCACTAAAGTTTGAATCTTTCAAACTTTAAGTTTAAGTTTACCACTTGCTAAAGCTATTTTAAGTTTATTATGTGAATGCTGTGTTTCTTAAAATTAACTATAATAAAATTAGGTACATTATATTGAAATATTTAAATAAATATCTACAATGGACCTTTTCGCTCTCTTGAGAGAGATAGTAATAGAAAGAGATGCACATATTGCGCAGAGGTGCATTTTAATGTCATGTTTGAAATTTGAAATGGAAGTTAGTTTAGAAATATTTAATAAATTCACTCACAGTGTTTGTGATGAATATTTTAAAATGAAAGGGCGCACAGAATCTTGTTGTTTTATTACAAGATTCCATAGTTTAAATTTCAACCTTAACTGCTTATCTCGCGAAATGACAAGTGGAAGTGACAGATAAATGCAATGTTGCCCGAAATAAATCGCGACCATTCGATTATTATTTGGAATAAAAATGTTACCCATAATTATTTTATTTGCAGCTGTAAGTATGTACCAATCCAATTTATTCATTTTTGCATTGATAATGATGATTTTAAAAATATATATTTATTTCAATCTACGTCTAGTATCTGGCAACATGGTAAGCACCTCGAGGATAGTTTTCGAGCATTTTGTTAGAGGCCGTACCGAAAATGACGTCACATAGCAATTAACAGAGAAAAGGTCCATTAGATATATTATCTGATATCACAATCCGATATATTGATATTTATTGATATATTTAAGCCCTGATTCACAATGCTTGTAAGTGCTCGTATTTAGTTACATGAATTTAAATATTCTTAAATGTAAAGTAAATGCTTAT